>JABEVS010000378.1:22936-63865 GCA_018290735.1 Coelastrella sp. MACC-549
CCCGCATGAAAATGGCAGGGTACAAAAGAGCACAGAGGACACAATTACCTGGATGTACTCCATCGGCCCTCGTGCCTTCGCTGCCACCTCCAGCTGAGCCTGGGAAGATCGCACTTGTTGCTGCAACAGCTGCACGACACAAAAGGGTACAGATCCGCACAAGCTGATCATTATCAAACAGAGCCAAAACCTAGAGAGAGACATGCACATGCAACACATGCCATACTTGGTGTATTTCGTATGTTTATCAAGTGTACAATGCAGCTGCTGGCCGTACCTGCATGAGGCCAGCTGCACTCCTGGCATGCACAGGATCTTGAGACGCTCTCAGTGGATTGCTCCCAGCTGCAGGTTTGGGAGCAGGCCTCCCTGATGTGGACACCTGCACACAGACACAACTATGATGCACTCAGATGCCTATGTACAGCTTGACCAAATACGGGTGGTCGAGTGCCTCAACAGATAGTCAGGTCTGCAGGTGGAGCATCGTTTGAGCATGCATATGGTGAATCACCAAGCCATGATTGCACTCTGAACATGCATACCTTTGATGTCTGCATGTCTGCACACGCAGCTGCCAGTACGCCTCCCTGCTGCACATGTGGCTCCAGCAGCCACTGCACCAGTGAAACGGTGCTGACAATGGCCCTCTTCGACTCTGCAAAGTCCCCTGGCTCTGTTGATGCCACGTACACTCCACCTTTGCAGACTGCTGAGGAGCTGTCAGGAAATTTGAATGGTATCACAACAAGGCTGGAAATGGGTTGCTGACCCTCCAAGAAGACATCTAGTCCAGGGCGCGCCAGGGCCTGCACAGGCACAAAATTGCGCCAAACAGTTGAGCTGATGTGCTCAGATGAAAACAGTCAAGCTGACCTGCAGTTGTAAGGACCGCCTGCAGTGCAGCTGACAATGCAGCAAAAACAGGCCACCTGCAACGGAGAGGCATGTCATGACATGCTGTTGGGTGCCTACCTCCATATACTGCCTGGTGTCAGCCACAAGCCGGGCCCCCTTGCTTGTGAGGGCCTCCCACATCACTGTTTCCCTCGCTGGCAAGACTGACACTCCCAGGAACGGTCCTGTGACACCACCTGCACCAGGAGACAGGGCCGAGTACAAGATTTAACAATGTCTCGCACGACACACAGGATTCAAGCACATCAGATATTCATCGACAAATGATGATTGGTCTGCTGGTCAATGTAACATCATCAACACGGTTGGTTTTGCATTGCACTAGCAGCAAATAGTGCACCCAAATGCACACTGATCTCAACAGCAGTGGTACTTACTTTCTGTGCTCATTCTGACATCAGCCACTCCCTCCACCACATGCATGACCAACATCTTCTCGCCGGCTTCACTCATCAGTCCCAGCCGCACCTTGTACTCCAGGTTTGTTGCAGACAGTAACACTTTGCTGCATGCCTGTGAAGGACAATGTGCACCAGGACGACGAGGTCTGGGGCTTTTGCCATGCAAGTAACAGTCACTACTCATGAGGTCAAATGTGCACCTCTCACACACCCCTGTTGCTTCTGCTTCCCCCACCACTGTGGACACCCAGTGCGCTTGTCACTACCCTGTGTGCCACTGCTGTGCCCGCAACACCTGTGGCCACTCAGACGCAACACTGCGCTTGGCTGCTGTAACATCAGTGATGATGCAGCAGCAGCATACCTCCATCAACTGCTTGACATATGCCTTGTAGTCCCTGGCGCTTTCCTGCTGCTGCTCAGCTGCCAGCCGACACAGCCCTGTCATCAATGCGTGGCCCAGCAAGGGAGCCAGCCCAGAACAGATCATGCTCAGCAGAGGATCCAACCTACACAGCATGAGTGTGAATGGATGGACTAGAGCAGAAGACTGATCTCTTCATCAACACTAGCTTTCTAGGAGCAATCTAGTGCAGAGGCATGGTACAAGCAGCCTGCAAGTAACATGCAAGTCAGCTGCTGACGTACAAATTACAAGAAAGGTTTGCTGCACAACCCCCAGCAGCATATGCATGCAGCTGGCGACTTTGAAGCACACCATTGCCAGCTGTGCGCTGTGGAACTTACCACGCCTCTTGGAAAGCAGAGGCCTGCTTGCTGGCAAGAGTCATGACTCCCACTACCCCACTGGTGCTGCTGACAGCAACTGCCAGGAAAGATGATAGCCCCTCCTCTTTATACAGGGTTGCCCAGTCCTGCAAAGCGGGATCATGATGCTGGTCAAGAGATCAAGCAGCTGCTGTAGCACTGAAACACCCCTAGGTGATGCCATTACTTTGTGCTGCCAACAGCAGCACTGAGCATTGATCATACAACAGATGCCAAAGATGCTGAGTCCGACACAGAACAGCTAAGAATGCAGCCGTGCTGGCTTCGCCAGACAAACAACTGTAAAATGTGCTGCAGGAGAGAGCACTGCCAGATTCTCATCCTCCCAAACCAACTCACAGCCCCTCCCTTGCCCCCTCCTCTCTGCCTTCCATTCCATTGGTACTTACAGGAGGCAGTCCTGCCGCTGCCTTGCCATCCTTGGTTGTGTGATACAAGTACGGCGTGCTGGCAGCATTACTGCTGCACAGTGCTGTGGCGTACGATCTGTCTGAGTGAATGGGATGCTTCTGCATGGTCTCACTGCCGATGCCTGCTGCTCCTCCAAGAATGCTCACATGAGAATCAGCCACACAGGCAGTGAGGCTGCAGGACATAAGTAAGTTCGCATGCAGCAGAATGGTGTTGCTTAGGTGATGATCTCTATGACAACTGGGAGTCGTTGTGAGGCGCCTCAGCAGCGCAAGAATCCAGGCCGAATGCTATGCCGCCAGCAAAGAGAACCGACCCCAACAGCTAATGCAGCACACAGACTTTGGATACACAAACAACAAGGGCGACATTATCTTGGTAATGTAGATTCTTATGTCGCTACTAAATTACAAACAGCAGGTGGCATGGGGGGAGTGGGTGTATGTGTGTGTTGGGCGGTGCTCGAGCTGCTGGCTAGATGTGCAAGTAACGCATGTTCAGCACTCACCCGATCCCATCAGCAAAGTCGAGATGCTTTAGAAGCACAGCAGCTGCTTGACCCAGAGCTGCTTTGGAGCCGTCGTTGTTGATGCCATTGAGGTCCTGCAGCACTTGTTTCACCTGCACAGGTATGGCACAACAGTAGAAGAGGCACACGGCAGGGTTGCAAGCACCGCATTGTGGGGAAACCCAGTCAGTGGGCACTCAATGCGCTGGAAGTGGACACTTCAAGGCGAGTCCGCTGAATGACTCTGCACAAACTTAGAAATGAGCACACAGTGCTTGGCGAGCACCACCACCACTGCTGCACTACCACGGCTGTGTAGAGCTTGTGTCCAACTTGAAGCAAAGCAAGCTTAGCCTTGCAAACTTCAACAAGCTGCAGCCTTCAAACAGCATTTAGCATCCACCGTAACGATCTATACCTTCTGCATCACACTAGCTGCTTGCCCCCCAGAAGAGGATACAGCAACTGGCTGTGCCTCAGCGGTTGCAGCTGTTGCAGCAACGGGGGAATCAGGCTGAACCCAAGCCACATCAGAATCCGCGTGGGCCTCCTTCACCCGGACAGGGCTGGCGTTTAACGAAGCTTCCTTTGCAACAGGTGATGGCCCTGCCTGGCCCCCAACCTGCCCATCTGCAGCAGCTGCGCGCGAGCTAGCGCATCCCATCTAAACAACCGTTTCACAGAACACCGCTTGTCAAGCACCCGAATAACTCACAAGCGGGCATGCTGTTGCTGCATCCCTCCTGGAGTGTTACGCACTGTTGTACTTTTCACGAGAATAATTCAAGTGTCGGAAACTTGTTTGCACGATCGGCCGATCATGCTCAGGTCTTGCCTTGTGGCCACTGACCACTCGTCTGACCTAAGTGTGCTTTGCACGCAATATCTTGGGTTAAGGCCTTGTGACCCAGAGGTGCATGTGATGCTTATTTGCACTGCTTATTTTAGTCGTAAGCGCTCCTGCGTGCGATCGCAGCAGAAGGCATATCACGAGGTCTAGCCTGGAGTTGCGGAAGTGACTCCGTCGCGGGGGCCATGATCTTGCAGCATATAGTTTCCTGCATCGTGGTATCGTAATGTGTCATCGCTTGGACGTATATCATAGCGCGCCACAGTCATGGCATCAGCTGAAGGTACCGGCACACAAGCGTAAGCACGTAAGCACCTAGCAGTAGTGTAGTGACAAGCTGCCAGCTGCTCAGCCAGGCTGCCATACATGGGGGAGGGGGAATTGCAAGCACTATACTGCTTTATTGGGCTAGCAGTCCCAGAGTCAATCAACAGCTTGACCACATCCATTTACTGTATGCAAAGGAAATTGAGCCAGGCAGGCAAGTTGAGATGCTATGACAAATGCGCTGACATGCGTTGAGAAAGAATAGAGCCATGCAACATTGGTATTGGTAACTGTGTATGCCGGCAAATCAACTGGTCAATCCATCTTCTGTATGTTTACTTCTGTCTGAATTCACCTTACATCCAGTGGAGGCAGGTGGCACCTGTATTTGGAGTCATCTAAAAGGGATAGAGGCATGCAACATCATCCAATAGCGGCTATGCCATGGTATCACACTTGGTTGCGTGGCCTTCTGTGTTTGTAAAGTTTGATACGCCTCAACATGCAAAAGAAATGGAGCCATGCAGCAAGTTGAGATGCTATGACAAATGCGCTTGACATGCGTTGGGGGCGCCACCCTGGTATGATGCTTGTGCCTGCCTTGGCCGCCCTTGCTGCCCACCAGCTGCCCCCGTTGTCCTGCACCAAGTATTACCTGTAAATAGGAGGAGAAAACGGGTCAGCACCACAGGGTTGCATGGGGGTGGCAGCCCCAGGGTGCAGACTGGGCGTCCAGAGATAAGAAGCACCACCGCATCCAGTGTAACACGTCAGTCCTGCAAGAACACAGTGCAGCTGCAGAAACAATACCTCGTGTAGCAGTGTAATAACAGGGATAGGTACTATCATGCCGCATGATATGTTGGCAACCATGCAAATGGTGTTGTGTGTATGTACATGTGAAAGAAATATAGCCATGCAGCAAGGTGACATGTGACTCGTACATTCACCGCCCCATGCATGTGATTGCATTGGACAGCATCTAATGTAAGTTGTATATGTTGGCAACATGGCATGTTGTTGCATGGTATTTCACACATGCTTTTGCCAGGTGATTTACATCCTGGCAGATGGCAGCAATGGCAGCTTAGTGCATAGCATGTCAGCGCATTTGCCATAGCTTCAGCTTGCTGCATGACTAAATTTCTTTACATAGCGGTCCAACAGCGAGACAAAGGCAAGGTTGACATGTTGCTGGTTTCTTATACATGCTTGCGCGTGCACTAATCACCTTGCATTGCATGCATGCGACCCTGCCAGGCCCAGTGGGCGGTGGACACCCCTGCTGGAGGAGCTGGTGACTGGAAGCGCTGAAGTAAACTCGAGTAACACTTGGTGTGGGACGTCGATGGCAGCTAACTGCATCACATGGCAGCCAGGACAGCCCAGGCAGGCACACAGGGTGGCGCCCCCAACGCATGTCAGCGCATTTGCCATAGCATTTCAACTTTCTGCATGGCTAATTTTCATTTACATGAAGCAGCCCTTTCTACAATTGAGCACACGTGCCAGCGCCTCCCATCATGTTGCGTGGCTCAATGTCCGACATTGTAATTGTAGTGATTACAGGAGACTATCTGTTGCGATGAACCCAGCAGTCCATGACTGCATTTAACATACACAAGCGATGCTGTTCAGTCATACAAAAAACCGTTGCATAGACAATGAAAGATATCAGACAGCCACGAGCATGAGCGGCTGGAACGCTTTGGGTGGGTGAACATACATTGGATACATTGAACTTGATTGAATGTATCTGGTGCCTTTCTGGCACATACAACTTGACACTGGATCAGGGCCACATAAGGGTTACCCGGTTACTGGGTTCACAACAGCAGCTATAACAGCAGCAGCAAATCGTCATGATGCACACCAGCTGCTGGCTACTTATCATGCAATACCTGGCAATCGATATTGAGAAGAGGACAAAAGCGAAAAGCTACTGCAACATTGCTGATCTGCCAGCAGCAACAAAAGCTGGCAACAAGCGGTCAATGTAGGCTGACTGGTGGCCTTGAAAATGCAAGCACTTCGAAGAGCAGAAGTGCTCCCCATATGCTGCAGAAAGGGCCTGACAGCCCAAGAGACATAAGTACAAACACTGGACCTAGAAGCCACCCACCAGAACATGTGTGTCGCCTTTATTTGTAAACAATAGAGGCACTTTAGGAAGGTGCATACTCAATCATGCATTGATGATATCCATAGCAAGCTGCAGTACACCCAAGAAGTTGGTGTCTGCTTCATAGGGAGTACTAAGCTGCAAGTCAAACAGCCAACACCTGACAGCATGCTTCAATGCATTTTTTCCATCTTTGGCAAGCTTCAATGAAGGCTGCATTGATGCACAAGAGACGCTACTCCCCACAGACATTTCACTCATTTGAGTGCTAGCTCAATGCCCCTCTGAACGTCACCACCACCACCACTCCATGGATATCAACTCACAACTGGACAGATCCTGCTGCAGAGTGATGATAAAACACATACTTTTCTTTCAACCAGCTCGCCAAGTGCTGGAGCAGATGAGTTTGATGCGTACATGACACAGAACAACAGAACATAAACATCAACACCACCACTCCATGCTTGCTAAAATCACAACTGAACATTTGCTGCTGAAGAGTGATGACAAGAGAATTTTTTTTGCTGCCAGCTCACCAAGTACTGGAGCAGATAAGTTTGACACATACATGACACAGAACAACAGAACAGAAACATGTTCACACTGTGTTATTTGGAGTAGTGTCAGGGCCAGCACAACGCATACAGAGCTTCGCACATATTGACCAATGGTTGCTGTGCGCATGGTGACCAATATAATGACTGACAGCAGATGAGACGCCACAAGCACTATCATACTCCATATAGCCTCACAAGCCTGAGCATAGAAGCCGCATACTAATGCCACAGAGCCGACAAGTCTGTAAGACAAATGCCCATGGTCCAAACAACAATGAAGGGCCTGTGCTACCTCATCTGCAACTGCACAGTGAGGATCAAACCATCAACAGTGCTGCACTGGTATGTGGAAAAGAACATGTGGCTGACGTCAACATTCATTGACTCCACAAATTCAACTTATTACACTGGCAACTGCTGCAGGCAGACTGCCATGCTGCAAGTGAAGCGCGCCACAGTGCGTGTGGCGCCATAACGCCAGGTCATGCAGAGCGCTGCTGGCAGTGTCGATGCAAATCAACAGCAATCTAAGCTAGCAGTGCCAATGATGATGCACACGGAGCAACCTTCTCACCAGCCCCAGATGGAGGAAAAAAAAACCAAGGCATGCTTGAGAAGTTGACACATGCCATGAAAAAGGTGGCTTCAGCCACACACGTCATGATTGAGGACAAGTCACTGTTGCCAGTCTGTAGATAGCGCCCAAGGCATACGTTCTGTCAGACCTGCAAAGTTGTCATTGACACCAGGTCACACTACACTCTGTTAAGATGTGATTCACGAAATTGTAATGCAATAGCTCACAATGTACCAGTGTTGTGTCTACCCCGCTCAGGCACATATGACTGCATGAAACATATTCAGGGCTCCATGTTGTGGCATGCTGCGGTAGATTGCCTCCACATGCCGGAGCATTATCAGCTAAATGTGTATGCTGGCCTGGGCGAATAACACGTCCAAAACAGCCCATGCAGGCGCAATCAAAGCTTCACTGTTGAGATGAAACTGGCGAATGCCATCAATCTGTTCGTCCTAGCTGCTTGGAGTCCAACTCCTCCGACAATTAAGTTGAATACCTGCTGCACCCATCCCACCTGCCCGAAAGATGCCAAACTGCACTAATGGTGTGCTGTCTCACGACACAAGCTCTGAGGGCAACCAGGCACAAAAACAGCAAAAGTCGCCTTAGTAGTTTGATTGCCAGCCAACCCTCACGACAAATCTCACAGATCTGACACACAGCACAGGTGCAAGATGTCTGAGCTGCACCATTCTGTACTTCTCATCTTGTCACCCATTCTGTACCTGCTAGAGCCACCATGCAGTGGCCAGTCAGGAAAGCCCACGACTCTTTGGCTTGGACGTGAGGGGAGCGCAAACCCCCACTGGCCTTGGTCTGTATGGTTTGCATCAGACTGACCTTCTGCAGGCCTTAGTCATCTGCACCCCATGTCTTGACAGTGCTGTTAATGATTGAGCTGTAAGCGGCATTGACCTCCTCCTGCAGCTCATCCTCCTTGTTCAGCAGCTGCTCCAACTGCGCAGAAACTTCGGCGAAGGTGGGCCTTGAGGCCGGATCCTCTTGCCAGCAACGCTCTGCCAAGTTGGCAATCGCCTGCAGAACAGAACATACACGACAGTAAGGTGTTGGTAATTGCCAGATTCACAGAGATGCTATTTTGTTTCCATGTGGTGACACATGTCCAACTCCTCATCAGCGATCAAAGCCCATGATTAGTCGGTGGGAATGTCAAGTAGTTGGTGCTACATCAGCAAAAGCGCTGTATGACAGTGCAAGCATGCTGTGCAACACACCAGATGTGCTGCATGTGATGAGCGCAAACTCAAATCGTGCATGATGAGTTGAAGCAGCTCCTGCAGATGTGGCAGGTGCAGTGAATGCGTACCTGTGGCACCGTTGCAGCAAAGCTCAGGCGCTTGCCCTCAATCATCACTGCTGTCATAATTTCACCCATCATCCTACCAGTCCAAGGGTGAGCAGCCATGATCATTTCCCAAACTGCATACGCAGAACCACACACAGCAGAATGTACACTAGCTGAGCCAAGATGCTGACTGTCCTGTGCTGGATCTAGGCGGCCATGCCTGATTGTGTTGAGCAGGTGTTGCTAGTATGCTCAAGTGAGCAGCATTGATAGGTGAGAGGCTGTGAAGCTCACAAAAACCAGCAGTTAGGAGCCTGATCTGGCAGGAAGTAACTGACCCCCCCCCCCATAAAGCTACCAGCCCTGGCGCCACTTACCAAGAACACCAAAGGAGTACACGTCTGCAGGCTTAGACAGGCGGCCACTACGCATGAGCTCTGGTGGCTGATGGGTGATGGTGCCAAATGTATGGGTGCTGAGGTGCGTTGCTCCTTGAGTGATCACCCTGGACAGCCAGGTAGCACAGCAATAGTTGCTTACTGTTGTGTAGTTGTCTCAAGACATGACAGTAGGTGACACCGCACCTTGCATTTGCCTTGGAGTGCAGAACCTGAGAGTCTGTGAGCCACAATGCCGAAGGCTGTTCTTCACAGAGCCTGGCAGCATGCTGCCCCGATTGGCAAGACAATTAGCTGAGTACTCAGGGCTTTAGACCTCTTATGCCCCATTCCGCGAGGTCCTGCCAGATTACGGGCCTTGATAGTGATCATGCACACAACAGCTTACGTACCTTGAAAGTCCAAAGTCAACCACCTTGGGCACCAACTCCAGGTCATCTGTGGGCTCTTCTGCACTTGCAGCAGCACCACCTCCAGCGTTGTTGATATGCAGCATCACATTGGCGCACTTCAAGTCCCCGTGAAGGATGTCGCGCTCATGGAGCCACTCCATGGCGTTGCTGACACCTAGAAGTGTGCGCAGCATGATACCCTGCAGGAATGAATGGCACAGAGGCGTTGCTGTAGCCTGCAGAGGCGTAACTCCATGATCGCAGCGCTGTTCTGGGCTGATTTTGGCCTGATACTGCTGTTAGTGTGAAGATTCCCTGTCAGTGAAGTGGCCGTTGAGCATACTTCTGGTGCCCTAGGTACCAGATCTGGGAGCCAGTTTGACTGCCTGCACAAGTTATGGTGCCAAACAACACAGCCACAGCATGGTGATTGACGTCTCCTGGATTGTTGTGCTGCCCTATGCTGCACAAGTTTCTGTTCTTGCACCTCACCATCTGAGGGACACTGTTGTCAAAGAAGACGCCTCCATTGTGCAGCATCACGGCATCCTGCAAGTTTCCTGCATTGCAGTACTCGCTGATGACCCAGGTCTCCACCATGCGCATGCCCTCCATCCTGGATGAGGAGCCAGTGCCCTCTACGCTGCTTGAGTGGCTGTTGTTGGACATCAGCACACAGTCAGACATGGAGCGGTCCATCTGATCCTGCAAGAAGCGTACAGCGTCAGTCCCCAGGCAGAAGTGTGCAGCTGCTGCTGCTGTCATGAAGTTTGCATTGTGGCATGTTGCAATCACTCACAGAGCGCGTCATTGTCAGTGATACTCCAGACGTGCCCCAGGTCACGTAATGGTATGCCCTGACCAGATTGGGATGGTCAAACTTCAGCATAAGCTCAACCTCATTAGCAACCTGCGAGCCAGGAAGTGCAGGACATGGTGAATTGGAGATGATTTCTGACCAGCACTGAAGCCCCCCCGAGGTATACCAGCCTGTTGCAACAGGACTGCTTGGGTCTCCTGCTGCTGTGCATCTCACAGTCAAGCCAAAAATACCTGGCACCTGTGCCTGCCAGCGCAGAGTCAGGCAGCCCATCCCCTGCAAGAAGCAGCTGTTACCTGCTTAGCGTTCATTCCTGAATGATTGATGACCTTGATCGCCACCTCCTTGTCTGCCAGTGACCCATGGAACACTCGACCAAATGAGCCAGCACCCACCATAGTGCCTACATCAGCACACGCGGGCATGAACATCGGTGATAAACTGCAAGCTCACACACTGCAGCTGATGTGGGTGCTGGCTAGGCACCATCCTGTTTGCAGGTGCTTACAGCCAAGCGTCTGACAGGTCCATCTACTGCAGGCTTACCACAACCGAGGGCCTCATGCCCTGCAGCTGCAGGAGACAAGCAGCACCTGGAAAGGTACGAGAAATGAGGAACGCTGCAGTGTAGCTCACCCAAAGTTATTGAGGCTGCTTCTTCCTTTGACATAGTGCCACGGAGGATCTCTGGCACCTTTTTCATCATCTGCAGAAGAGAGCTGCCAGACATAGCAGGGTTCAAGCTCCTCAACGAGGTGATGTTGCTGCCGTCAAGCATCGATGTGTCATTGCTGTTTCTGAATGTGCCAATCATGGTGGGGGTCAAACTTGACCCATTGCTGCCATACACCATCACTTGCTTCATGCCCTGTGGTCCATCCTGCTTAGGTTCCACATGCTTGAAGGTTTTGGGTTCTGGGCTTGGCACATCACCCATGTCAGCGCCATCAAGCTGGCCATGGACTGGCAGCTTGTCTTTCTGTGCCAGCAAACGCCTGCGGCGCAATACAAGTGCTGCCGCAGCAGCGAGAACAGCAGCAACTGCGATGCCAGCTGCAACCCCAATGCCTGCCTTGGCTGCAGTGGACAGCTGTCCTGCTGCCTGCTGCGGGTGGTTGGCGAAGTACTCTGCATCCATGTCCTGCTGCACGCACGTGGATGCATCTGAGGCAGCTATGCATTCAGGCGTGACCACCATGTCACAGAGCTGCAGTTTGCAGGAACAGCGCATATGCAGCACATAGAGCGTGAGCAGAAGTTTTGAGCACAGATGGGCCATTCGTACTGCAGCAGCAAGCACACAAGAGCACTGGGAAGCTGAGAGCTTGCTGCAGAATGCCTGAATACTGCCAACTGGCAGGAGTACAGCTTGTCGATGCACACCTGCTCGCAGCTGCTCACCTTGTAAGAGTGTATCTTATGCACGACATAACCTGACTCGTACAGATTTTCACCGCCAGCCATCCTTGTGCTGAAATCATTGTACAGGATTGACCCTGTGTAGTTCTTCCCATCCCAGTCAACAAGCTCAGGAAATGTGATGTTGTTCACCCCGGGGACAGAGGGGTCCCGCTGGTATGCAAGGATAGCCGATTTCACCAAGGGTGGGCAGCTGTGTTGCAACTGCAATGCCAGATGACAGCAGGTTGTGTCTAATTCATGAACAACATCAACTGCTGCTGACCATGAACCAAGTGCTGCTGACCTGACATCATATAACAGATGCTTGAGCACACAGTTGCATGCGTGCATCACTGGCACACCTAAATGCCACACATGACGGTAACTTACAGTTGAGACGTGTGACAGACGCAAAGTCATGACATACCTTGGCCAGGTCGTGCAGAAAGAGGATGCCATTTGGTGAAGGTGCCAAAATATCCTGCATAACAGCAGAAGGATACCCCGGTGAGACAGCTTGACCCTGTGGCTGACCGAAGCTTAGGTGCTGGCGTGCAAGGGCTTGATTAACTGGTGATGGTGCTTGGGTTCCTTGTCAAGTGTCACGAATGTGGTGCCCTTGCAGTCATCAACATAAGCCAGCCGCGCCCCCATCAGATAAGGCAACGAACGCAGCAGCGACTGTCGCGGGTGCTGCAGTGATTGCCTTGAGTTTTTGCTACACACAGCACTTTGCTCACGATGTCTGCACCGGCTCCATAGCGGGTGTCCTTCAGCGTCACATGGATGAAGGACAAATTGTACCCTGCACCGCGCAGCAAATGCAGCTGTCATCAATGCTCACCCCACAATCGCACAAAAATGCAGCAACTACGGCATGCTGCCTTCATCAGCCCCAATCAGTGAGTGTTAGACGGTGAGATACTGGCCAAATGACGCAATGCAGCATCAACCACTACTGCCAGACATCACAGACGAAGTTCACCCCATGGCAGCTGAACACCTGATGTGCCCACCTGCACCGATGGACAGCTTGCTTTTGACCGAGCGGGAATTGAAGTCAATGACCTGCAGCACGACCGCATTATCAGAATTGATGCTGTTTGAAGGACTGCTCTGGCTGTAGCAGTGACTCTGCGATTGTCAACCCGCCTGCTGAGCCCTCTGTGGTCCAAGAACAATTATAAACTGATTATCATGGGCACCTGGGGGCTGCTGAGTAATGTTATATAGTGCGTGGACTGCTGATCCCAGAGATACTGCGAAGAGATACGCTACTGTTGTGGCCTGCTGTGGCCTGCTGCCGCGTCACCTTGTGGTTGCCTTCACGATCAGAGGTCACCAGCAAGTCTCTCTCGAGCCGATAAACTGTGGCAGGCCACTGTTCTGGCTCAAATCGAACATTTCCATCCAGGAAGATGCTCGTCACAGCATCGTCCCTTATCGCGTCAACCAAGGCCTGCCCATCTGATACATGTACTACAGTTGTATAAACTGCAGTCACCTTCAGTAACGTCAATAAACAGATCGCCAGGCGTGCTTTGGAAATCTGCAGCATGACATGAGCTGAGCAAGGACGGTCCTTTTGTATACACAACGCTGCAGCAACACGCGTTGCTCAAATGGTCGCTGTCCAGTCGATTCGGCCCAGAGCACTGCTGCTGGTTTATATGATGTTCGCCGAAACTGCAACTAAAACTGGGACTGAGACTGAGCAAGCCCAAGCCTCTCAAAAGCAGCAATAATTAATATTATTGCAATGCAGACAGTCGAGACGCAGTCTGTGGCCAAGAAATACCAAGGTCTTCGTCGCCGGTAAAAATAACCAGCTCATATATTCACCTCAATAACAATTTTCACAATATGTTATCTGAATTCTACGAAACTCGTTGGGACCTTTGAGGACTCACACTCACAAACCATGCGCCAGATACAGCTTGTAGGTATGCCGTTCGGACGCATAAAAGCGCTTGTACAACGACTCTATTGCATATGCCACAGCCCCAGACAGAGTAGGGCGTGGGACTTTGTAGATGGTCCTCTAAGAAAAGCCGGCGGTGCCTGATAAAACGAAGGATGCAGGCTTGTGCATGATTGTGCATGATTCTACATACCTTAAGACAATTGCTGTAGTATGGCTAAACCGGGTGCTGTCAGCCATCCCGCACTTGCTTCAAATCATCAGGAGAAATGGGATACAAACCAAGAGAGGAGAAAGCAGTTCTCCTCTCCGTCGAAAAGGCCCTTGCATGTCGAATTATGCAGAATTTCACGCCAGCAGCCACTCCAGCAGCTGAAGCCGTCGCCATTTTACACCAGCGACCGGAAGTTCCCACGACGAATTGACCAACGATCACGTGCCAGCTGGCAGCAGTGTGGCGAGTCTGCAGCCAGCGATCATGATTGTCATTGGACCGAGTCATGCGCTGCAAGAGGCTGTTGCAACAACATGCTTAGCAGTCCGACTGACATGGCAAGCAAGAGGCACGAAGCCATGTCAAGGTGCAACAAGAAGAATTTCCACAGTGATCGTCATGGCCGCTGAGCAGCGGCCATGTGTCTGTATGGCCATGCATGCAACAGTAGCAATGCCAGGAACGGTATCTGATCAAGTACTCTCCATGCTGTTGCTACAGTCACTACACAGTGTAGTACACCAAGCTGATCAACAAGAGCCCTGCAGACTACAGACCCACCACTCCTCAGAATGTGTGGCACAATGTCTGTTGTACTCAACAGCAATGAAAAGATGAAATAAATTAGGTAAACAGCCAGAATGCTGAATAGGTTGGCATAATGATGATGCCACTAAGCAGTATGCGCACTGAAGGATACAGTAAAGATGCGAACTGCCAGCCTCCGTTGATGACACCGCTGCACTGAGGAGCAGATGCAACATATGCAGAAGATCTCCTGCCATGCTTCTGATAATCATCCACTACTAAGATGACATGTTCATTTGTGAAGCAGATCTACATGTGTGGGTAGCCTGCAACTGGTTGAAACCACCAAGCAACAGTCTGCGAACAGTTGCAAGGGCTTGCACCTGCAGTCATACTGCAACTTTGCACGCAAAAGGAACGTGGGCAATACTTCTGACAACGCAACGCCGGCTCCAATACGTGCCTACAGCCTCTGATCAAGCTGCAACGAAGTCCAAAACTCGAGAAAGAAAGAAAGAAAGAAAGAAAGAAAGAAAGCAAGAAAGCTTACGACACAGACTGCTGATTAAAAAATGCTCCCTTGGGATGCATGCGCAACAGATGCACAGATGCTGAAGCCTTCATGCAATGCCCATACATTGCTGCACAACACGCTGAAGGACAACAGACTTCAACAACGCATAGCAGCACCCCTCATACTACCTGTGCACCGCACATTGCAAGGCAGATGTAGAATCTTGACGTGCAAGATTCCCTATACACCCTTGCTGCATAAACACAGCTCTCGCGCGTGTAACACTGTCACCTGCTACTATCGTTGATACAAGCAGGTATCAAGAACAGAGCAGATACATGCTGACAACGTGCCAGTGCCGCTCAGGGAACAAGTCTCATGATCCTGGGCATTGGATCGTGCAGCTGCTGGTCAAAACTTCCGACTCAGTGCTTATGTTCATTGCATCCTGTCTGCTCCCAGGTACTTTTTGTTCTGCATTGAAACCTTCAAGGGCGTGAAAACGTCCGACAAGGTTTGGCAGCTCAGGTCTGTCAACAAGTGCACCAACGGGTTGGTTGCAATACAGGTGGCCATGCCTGGCAGTCTGGCCATAATATACTGCCCTGAAAGCATGAGGAAGGAACCTGATAGGCAAAATAATCATGCTTCCAAGCAGCAGACATTGCATGAACAATGCTTCTGACAGATGCCCCAACATGAGCATATCCTCAAAGACAGACAAGTGCAAGGACAAAGGTAAACGTGCCAACCACATGGCTTCTGAAAGGAACACAGAGTGCCACAATGCCTCTTGACACAATGAACTGGACAGGGTGCATGTACCAGACCCCAAGGCGTACCAGATGCAAGTACTGTCCTGGCAGACAGCTGTCACCAAATGGGGCATCAACCTATCTGTGCCCAGCACCTTGAAGCTACATGCAGGTAACATAGTAGATCTTTTTCTCGTCTTCTACATCCGTCCTGTTCAACATCAGCCTATTACGCCAGGTGAGTGGTCATAAAACAACAGGCCTTCAACAAGGCTCTAGCATGGCCACCCAACTACTCATGCATCACCTGGGGATAGTTGGGCACTTATATTCTAAGATACTTATCAGGCTTGGTACACGCAGAGGCTGCTGGTGCGATATCTCACTCGTGAGGGCCTGCCACAGGGCAGGCGATCATGCATGCGGGAGGACAAAGTTGGCTGACACAAGGATGAATCATGATCAAGAAGAAGGCCAGACAACCATCTGCAGTGCCTGGAAGGTCACAAAATGCATAAGCAACGCTACAGATATACACTAGAGGTGCACAATGCAACATGGGATGCGCATATTGTGTGTCTCCATGTAGACGAAGGGACTAGCACACAAATGATACCACAGATGGCCTTGGGGTTTCCACAACAGCATCTTATGAGCATTAAGCCAATAAGCAGCTGACATGCGTTGCTACACAGAGGATAGCAAGTGCACATTTGGCAGGTTTGAAACCATTGTCAATCCCTGCCAATGGTGCTATGATCGCTGGCAGCACAATCTCACATACCAAGGCTGATCAACTGCTTCCAAAGACCAAGCAGGCAAAGCGAATCCAAAGGGTGGTGTTCCCAATTCTCAACACTTTGCCTTGCTTGTGCAAACCTTGCAGTGTGTGCCACTGGTGACAGAACCTGAGCAGCAGCAACCATAAAACTCATCCGAATTCACAAAATCAATCCACCCAGCGCAAAGCAGGCATCTCTGCCTACTCCATGACAACATGCAACAGAGGAGTTCAGCAAGCAAGACCACACAGGCAACAATGATGATGGCATGCTCAAGAAGAACACAATGCTAATACGCTGTGCCAACCAGGCTGCAAGGGCAGTATTACTGCATATGCAATATACTTACATTGAAGTGGTGTTGTTATCACCTTACGGGGTCAGCAATACACATCTTGGTGAATCATGCCGAAATCATGCCAGAACCAAGAACAGATTTGGCATAACAGCAAGATACAGTGCATATTTGAGCAATGCAATGGGTCCTGTCATAAGACTAACAACACATATTGGAACAAAGGGAAATATGACAGCTATCCAGAGTGCATGGCTTGGTGGCAAATATACTCTCCACTTTCCTTGTACAGTTTTTGCTGAATTATCCAGACAGGCAGCCTCACACAAACTCTGATCAATGCCTCAGCCAGCGATTGCGCGTCACCTTATTATCAAGATGTGAATGGGCATGTGGTCAAGCCAATGCACAACAACAGATGCACTGGTGTCAACAACCGTGCATCACAAATATCCAGCCAGCACTCAAGTCCCTGAGGGTAGCTCACACCATCCAGCATACTGATGCAGCTCACACCATCCTGCATTCTGATGCGTATGCTACTGCTGTCATGCAGTCCAGTGCAGATAATGGCCACAGTGGCACGCACATGCAGACTCAAAACCTCAACAGCATCCATTCCAATGCATGACCGTACCAAGTGAAACAGCATACTCACCAACTTCCACGAGACACTCTGACATGCAATCAAGATTGCTGTTTGCTCAATGCCAGCTACGGTATAGCAGTTATAACCATTAATTGGTTCCTTAAAGTCTGCAAAGCGGTCATTGCATAACCCAATTGTGCAGCAGATATACCAGCAGGTTTGAAACATATGGAATACCGGCGCAAGTGCCCTTTGCCTCAACATTAACCGCTCATTATGAATTTTGATTCACATAACAGCAATTAACTCAATATACCAAGCATTATGCCCATTCAAGGGGAAGGACCTAGTACAACCAATGCACAGTATACCAAGATGGGCATATATCTGGAGCAATGATAGCCAATAGTACGCAGATAGAGATCCTTTCGCAGACCCTCAAGCACAGGGCAACAAGTATTATGCACCAATTCACCCTGCACTCAATCCTGGAGCTGATATGTAAGCTTTCAACATACTGGCAAACGCAATATATGCATGTGTACACGAGGAATGAGTGTGACAAGTACGCAAGAGCTCATCTGGACCAAGGATACATTGTGCAATGACAGACATGAACAGATGAAGACAGGTACACTGTTATCCTTGTTGTCTATAAGAATAAACCGAAAGGCCTGGCCTTCCCAAACTCCACTATTGCTTCAGCAGCAGTGATATGACATGCACACGTACCATGAAACCCTTGCAAGGGTTGCAATAATGGGGAACCAGCAGAAGCAGCAACATCAAGACAGAACTTGCAGTGGTGCACTTGCTGCATCAACATCACCATTTGCCAATCCCCTAGATTATACTGCACTTGCTATGCAGCTGCGCATGGTAGCAGTGCACTTTACGCAAGATAACACAGAAAGGAATTGACCATGCACCACAACATCTTTGTCAAAACAAGCAGCCACAGATACACTGGCCAAAGACACCACAAGACAGAATCATCGAAGCAGCATAGCTGTGCACACAACATGACATAACACAAGAAAGAAGTCTGCTGCTACCAGCGTACCGATGCACACTTGAAAGAATTTGCTAATGCCAGCTGTTAATGGACTAGCGGGTGCTTGTCTGCTGCACATCACGGCATAAAGGTGCACCAACCGCAGGGTAGAAGGGAGGTGACGACAAAAGAACCCTTCATCCAGTCAGCAGCTCGAGTACCCTGTGACTCGTGATTAGCCCAGAGATGTGATTCCTGCAGACATGGGTGTCAGACCTCTCAGCATGCCCTGAGCAAGCAGGTGCTGCTGCTGCTGCTGCTGTTGTCGCTGCTGAGCAATAAGGCTGCCAATGCTAGCCTCCTGCTGCTGCTGAGGCAACATGCCTCGGGGTACAGCAGGCATAGGCATTACCCCTGCTGGCCCTGCTGCGACTGTATCCTCCCAATGATTGCCTGCAAGCTGTTGAAGCTGTGGCAGCAAGCTGGACAGTTGGTCCCCATGCATCAAGTTGCTGCCCAAGTGCTGCCATGAAGCGGCATCTGCCAAGCCAAAGCTCAGACCCTGATGTGCTGTTTGATTCATCATGGTCAGCTGCTGCTGGTGGTGCACACCAGGCACTTGTGCTTGCTTCAGTACGTCTAAGGAGCCTGCAGGCTGCTGCTGCAGCAGCTGCTGCGTCAGTGAAGTTGCTGGCGATGCTGCCACCAGCACATTGAAACTACTGCTGGCGGCATCCGGGTCAGGGGCAGCCCCCATGGCTGGAGGAGAGCCAACATAATGAGGTGAGACTCCTTGGGCCCTCTGCACCAGTGCTTGGCCAGCAGAAAGGCGATTATAGACTGGCATAGATGCTGTTGGTGTCAAGACTTGCACACCAACAGCACCACCCCCTGTTGCCAGTGGCCATACGTTAAACTGGTCTAGGCTTTGCCTTGTGGGGGCTGAAGGCATGATGGTGCTTCCAGCTGCCACTGTTTCAATGCCTGTGGCTTGATTGTGTGCTTGTATGCCGTCATAACTGCTGCGCAGCACCGTCTGTGCCTGTTGGGGTGCTGCAGGGCCACCATCGCCCTGCCCCAGCATGCTGGCAGCAGCTGCTGACGTGGTCACAGCTGCTAGCAAAAGCCTGCCTGGCTGTGCTGGCTGCAGCTGCAGCTGTTGCAGCTGCTGCTGGAGCTGCTGTGACTGCAGGAGGCCTGTCTGCTGCAGCTGCTGCTGTGCAACCAACAGCTGCTGGTCACATGGCTGCAGCGGCGACTGCTGGGCTGCCCCTCTTGGAAGACTTGCTGTAATCTGCTGAGGCTGCAGAGCTGAAACATCCAACCTCTGCTGTCCTGCAACCTCAGGTGTCCCTACTAAGTTGTCTGCCGCTCTGATACCTGTCGGCAGAAGCAATGCACTGGTGACAGCTTGTTGTCCTGCAAGAGACTGTTTTGCAACCAACTGCTGTGCCAGCTGCACACCTTGAGGCAGTGGGGCCTGACTGGGTAGCTGCTGCATATGTGGCATGGGGTTCATAGTGGGCAAAAAGCCACTTGGCTGCATATCTATCTTCTCTGGTGACCTGATCTCAACTGGTGACACCACACGACCGCCACCACAGTACACACCAAAGTTTGCAGGAAGCAATGCATCTGCAGCAGCTGGACTGACCAACTGCACCTGCAGGCTGCTGCTGCTGCTACTGCTATAGTCTGCGCTGCAGCGGCTGGTCTGTTGATTGTGACCACCGCTGCTGCCCATCAGCAGAGCCGCTTGGGGTGCAAGGCATCGCCCTGTGCCATCCTGCAGTTGTATTATGGGTGGGGCAGGAGGTTCAGGTTCGCAGGGCATGCGGAGGTCGTGTGAGCCATGGGCAAAGAAGCACACTGGACGGCTGCAGTTGTCTCTGTCCTTGCAGATCAGGGTCTTGTACTTCTGGGGATGCAGCCAGGACTCGAAGGCATTGTGGCTGTGAGGGCAGTTGAGACCTTTAGGGCACTCCTGTCCCTTCATGGCAGGAACAAGCAGCACACAACATGCGCACAGCAGTCACAATCCACTACCACTTGACAATGTGAGCAAAGTAGATGCAGCAGGCATTGAGCATAAAAGCCCGACAGAGATTTATGCACACGCATGGGACTATGCTGCTTCGTGCAGCAACCATCTTGCAGGCGGGTGATGCATCTGTCTAGGGATAAACCTGTCAAGCGAATTCCTGCTGTGCGGCGATGAGCTGTGCTGTGCTGTCACGTGCGCTGGCTCCTTACCCGCTCAATAGCAGGGCACATAATGCAATCATACTTGTAAATCCTGAAGTCACGACGTTTGGCGCGCTCGCTTGGGTGGGCATACTGCAATGACAGTGCAGAAACAAGCATGGGTATGTGAGGAGATCTGGCCATAAACTGTGTGCCAATGCAACAGCAGACCCTGAGTCTGCCCAACTTGACCAACCACAATGCTTCTGTGGCGCTGCAGGTAATACTCTTCGGCAATACACCAGCTACTTGTGATTACAGAAGCAAGCGCACACTGTACCACAGCCTGGGAAACAAGTGCTGATTGAACACAGTGTTGGCGCAAGCTGACCCGTTGCAGTTCATAAGGACTTGTATCATTTGCATCATGTGCCATGATCCCAGCAGCCAGTGCGCCTACCGGACATTGACTCCAGTCGTGTGAGTATCTCTGCAGGAGAATGACAAGAACAGACATGGTCAGCTATGGCCATTCTTCGGAACAGGTCTACGCCAGTTGGAGTGGCAGATGAGAGACCTATCGCTGAGCAAGGATGCCATTTTCTTCAAGAAACTACAGCAATGACCAAGCAAATACAGCAATGATCAATGGCACAAGAAGACCACCAGCACGCTTCTAGCTTTGGCGCCATTCAATAGCACACAACTTGAGTGCTGCGTTGATTGAAAGACCAGTATCACAGAAACTTGTCAGCAGTGAGCACCTTGCTGCAGGGAAGTATCTTGTGACAGTAGAGCCTGCAGCACACACAAGGAATCCGGGTTGGTCACCGTCTGGGAATGGCATATGCGGGGCCATACATGCAACAAAAACGTGCATGCGTTGGATCACCTGAACTCTTCGCTCTCAAAGTGTTTGCTGGCCCCGTAGGCACCGTCCTCTGACTGAGCTGTGCTGCAATGTCCTATGTCCTCCATCATCTACGGCCCACCCCTCATCTGCAGGTGCAAACAGAATCAGCTTTCTCCTAAGTTCTGTTCCAACCCAGGTGGCGAGTCGGCGAGGGGCTGGCGCTGATGCAAACACGGAGGGTGAGTGCTGTGCATTGCGACCTCTGCGGCATCCTAGCAGCCAACGAACCTGAAAATTTTGAACTCTAAAGATCAATCTGCAGTGATGTAGAGAAAGGGATGAGTCGCCTGACATACCTCAATACACTTCTACTGGGACGAGTCTTGCGTGCTGCTTTAGCGAAGGATTAAGCTGGAGAGCCAGATTGGATTACCTGCTGCCGGCAGTCTCACGTCATGGTATAAGCAGGATGAGTAAGCATGAGGGCGCTCAACCGACTTGAACCATTATAACTGTCGATTGCCAGCGCTGAAAAGGTGCGATCTCGCTTTACTGCTCACAGGTGCTGTAACATGCAAATCCTTGGGGCATTCCGCTGCGCAGGCGAGCCTTTGGTGTAGCTACAAGGCCGAGCACGTTTCCAAGGTCAATTGAGTCCCTAGTGTTTATTAAGCTGCAATGTAGTTTGCAGCATATGTCACGAACAAAGCGCTGCTAAGGCTCCGGCCCTGGACCAATGAGAGCTGCTGCAGCTGGCTGCCTCGATCGTAGACGAACTGCTCGACAACCTGCAACACAACTGGATGAGGAGGTATTGCGAGACTAATCATTGACGTTGCTTTGAAACCCGATCCAGTCATAATCACTGGCAGGCTGAGCAATTCAGTCACCAGGTTGTTCTTCATCATGAACATCAGTAGCATCATCATCGAAAGGAAAGATGTTTTTTCCAAGGGCGGCTAGGACAGATAGGTTGACTTCTCCTGCAGGGTCAGGAGGTATTGCTCTGGCATGACACTGCAAAGCAATAAATTGACAAGTAGTGACAACCTGCATTTCAGCTTGCTGCATGGCCCGATTTCTTTTACAACCATCTTGCACCGGTCAAGCGGCCCGTGAGATAATGAAGCATGATGGACACACATAACAGTCTCATCCACATATAAAAAGTTTGACCCCACGCAACACGGGATGAGCTGGCATGCGAGGGGCATATGACACAAACATCAAACACATGCAGAGGACATGCCATTGAACACATCTACCTCTTATCTCTTTTGCATGGTGCTCAGAGCCACCATCATGACTATCACTGAACCAGCATTCCTCTCCTCTCCTGGAGAATTGGCACAGTAACAATGCCCCAACACTAGAGCTCTTGTTCAAGCTTGTAGATGGTCAGCACTGCACTGCCTGTTATGACAATAGGACTACTTGTTGGCCCTGCAATGTGTGCAAAATGATACTCTGTCTCGCGACGGCGGGACCATTAACTCATGTAACACTATCATTCCCTTGACTCTTGGGACCCAGCACCGCGACGTGAAGAGCCTCGTCACCTTGCAACAACTGTACCAAAACCAAACCATGTATGTTTGGTCTCAACATGACTCAGTAACATGGCTGTCGCAAGAGATGCGCCTTCATCAACTTCACTTGCATCTCACTGCTCTGTAAAGGTGATGCACCAGCTGCAGATGAAAAGCCACAGCTGAGTGGGAGTACATGATCGCCCCGAGCTACAACACAGACACCACTTTATCATGTGCCACCTCGCCCAATATGTTCCATGGGGTCCATCCCATCCACTTCCAGCTGGTCACTTGGCAGCTGCTGTGTTTGCTCTTGTGAAATGACATAGCATTGATACAGGCAAACAATTGCACATACATGTTTGCAGAACTCGGTAAGCTGCTCATCTATCACCACAGTCCATATGTTGGTGGTATTGCAGCTGGGCACTCAACACAAATTGGTGGTTAAAAAAGCAGTACAAAATGTGCAATGGGAGTTCCACACTATCACAAGCGTGATGACCTAGCCCTGTGGAACACAATGGCTCAGATGATCAAGGCAGCAGCACCTGCAGACCCTGGCGCTGAACAATATTCAACGGTGTTGACAACGACTGTACAGGTATCAAGGCTTCTGCAGCTGCCTTGGGTACAGGCAACTGGACAAGTGTTGCTGCTGAGCATGTGTACAGGTGTTGGCACAAGCATAATGGTACAAATTCATAGCCATAGATAGTGGTGAAGGCTGCTCTATTGTACACCCCAACCCTCAGAATCTACAATGCTGCACGCTTACTTGTACAGCAGGCACAACTTGAGCAACTGAATCTATGGATATACGACCACACAGAAAACCCAATAAACACCACCAGCAGAAACCGCTTGGCCCTGCGATACCCTACAGGAACACACTCCCAGAGCATAACAGCAGTCGCATACGAACCCCCATGATCTAGTATGACGGAGGGCTGGTGCTGCCTGCACATGTCTATAAGTCCCTGATTCCCTTACCGTGCCAACATGCAAACTGCTGCAGCTACTGCTGCTGTTCTGCCTCATGTCCCTCCACCATGCACCAATCCTCGCTGCCGCTGTCAGATGGCCCCTGAGCTCCGACACCATCAACCCCAGCTGCAGTTAGAGCAGCAGCAAAATCACGCTGGAAGTCATAATCTGGCATGCTACTGCCGCCCCCAGCTGCAGGGCATGTGTCATCAGCGCTGTGGGCAACAATGCTAGCATACAGTGAAGTGTCGAAGGGCTCATCTGCTGCAGTCTGATGCTGCTCAAGAGCATTGCTGCTGCTGCTGCCAGCAGCGACAGCAGCTGCACTGTGTGTTGAGGAGCCCATGCCCAGGGCAGAATGGTAGCTGAACCCACCAGCACTGAACAGCGAAGATGAACCAGCAGTTTCAGCAGCAGCAGCAGTGCCAGTGAGGACACTGTTGGCCAGGTTCTCCTGTGTCCTGCTGAACCCTGAACCACGTGTGTTATTAGACCCCAAAGTAAACCCTGTGCCAGCTGTCATGCCACTGAACCCTGTACTGTTACTTTCGGCAGTCATAACTGAGAAACTGTCACTGGCTGCTGTCTCTGCTGCACTGGCAGTACTGCCTGTGGGGCTGCCCACATGAGCCACAGCAGGAGCAGGAGCAGAATCTGCATTGGCAGCTGCAGTGGCTGCATTGCTGGCCCCGCCGCTGACGTCGTGATGCTCTGCCGGTGCTGCCGCTGCTGCTGTCCCACTGTCTGTAACAGCAGGCAATAACACCACAGGTGGCACAGGTGCAACAGCAGCAGTGACAGGCAGCACATCCACTGCCAACTGAGCTCCGGAGACATCATCCATGTCGATCAAGAAGTCCAGCGCATTGATGCTGCCACCTGCTTCTACTCCTTCTGCCAGGGGAGCAGCAGGGACCCCACCAAAGATGTCATGCAGTGTTATTGTAGCCACTTCTGCTGCCTCCTCTGCTGCTGTCTGAACTGCTGCTGCTGCTCCGCTGGGTGCTGCCTCAAGTGCTGCTGCACCGCCACACTCGGAGGCTGATTCCACTATGGGTGTGATGCCGTCAACATCAACACAAGGGGCATCAAGCAGCGGTGGGATGCACTCCATTCTGGCATCCTCTGCCTCCTTGAAGGAAGTTTCATCTGCTGCTGTGGCTGACTCCACTGTGTGCAAAGCATGACCTACCAGACAGGGAACTTCATCTTTGACACCATTGTCAATAATCTGCTGCTCATCATCTTCTGCTGCTGCTGCCACTGGACACGGCACAGGCGCCCCGCAGGCTGCGTCATTGACAGGCGCACTGAGCCCAAGATCCAAGGCTTCAGCCCCTGGTGTGACAGCACCACACACCACGTTGAGCTCGGGAAGCACAAAACAATCTCGGAAGTCCTCCTCCTCGGCAACAGCAGCACAGCACGGCTCAACCTCATCAGCTGACAGCACTGTGCCTGCCAGGTCAGAGGCAGGCGGGGCGGCATCCCGAGATGCACTCAGCGTAGCAGGGAGTACATCTGGCACTGCTGCCTGCTGTAGGTGCTGCTGCTGCGGCAAGCTGCTCATGAGGATGGTGCCAGCAGCAGCAGCAGCAACAACTTCTGCCTGAACTGCTTCATTGACCTCGTCAGCTGTGAGCAGATCAGGGCAACTGCTGCTGCCACTGCCAACAGAACCTGCCCTGATCATGCCCAGGTTGCTGCTGGTGCCAAGATAGGCAGCGGCATCCAATGCTGCTGGGGCAGTGGGCAACTCATTCTCAACATCATCTGCTGGAGCAATTGTCGTTGTGACCTCTGTTGCTTCACTCATGCTCCCAGCTGAGAATAATTCTCCATCTGCTGCTGGACTGACATCCCCAGCAGTAGCAGCGGCAGCAGCCAACATGTCGGCCACCTGTGGTGCTGGTTCCCACAATCCTGCGGCCTCCTCCTGCTCTACTAGATGCTGCTGCTCATCCTGTTCATCCATCATGTACTCCAGCTGCTCAAAAACTCCCACACCTGTCCCGCTGTTATGAGGGACCAGCAGCTCAGCCCTGGCCTGAACCCCGGCCAGCTGGGACCTGAGCTGACTCAGCGTGTTGCAGTAGCCCTCCACCTGTGCTAGGGCTGCAGCACGGGCATCAGCACCACGACTCGCCGCATCAAGGGCAGCGCCCATGGCATCAAGGTACCTGTGCGAATCAGCACCCAACAGCAGTCACCACCTAGCTGATTATGTTGCATGCATATCAAGCGCAGCATATAACACCAGCACAGAAATCACTGACGCAGTCTCTCGTATTTAAGTGGCTTTGAGATGACGATTAGCAAACATCACTCACGAGCAGCATACATCACCCACCTGTCTCCATACTCTTTGACTTTATCCCTGGCAGTCTGCACCTGCCGCCTAACGTACTCCTTCACATATGCTGCCAGCTGCCGCTCAGTGGCCGTGATGGCGGCGTCCACAACACCCATGAAGTGCTCTGCCACGGCATCAGGCTTCAGCACATAGCTGGTGGAGGTGTACGTCTCAACAATACGACGGCGCCGGGGCACCTGCAGGCAATATCAAACAAGCCAGTTCAAGCTGTGCAAAGCAGTTGGTTGACCGCAGCAGATGTACTAAAATTGCGAAGTCCCCCCCCCCCCCGCGATGGTTGGTAGGACGGCAGGCATGCTGGCACCTTTTCCTCATTACAGGACACAAACCAGCGCCTGGGGATACCCTCACAAGTCGCAGACGTCAACACCCCAAATAGACACACGCCCCTCCCCCACACCCACCAACAACAACACACAGCAACTATGCACACTCTGCTGTGATCAGTCAGTCCTGGTACCTGCACGTAGTAGGGTGTGAGCCTGCACACGCCTCTCCTGGCCTCCCACACCATCTCTGTGCGCTCACAGCTGCGCACGTGACGTGCCTGCTCTGCCCCAATGCCCTTCTCTATCAGGTCAGTGAGGTCAGCATGGAACTGGCAAGCGTCTGGGGCCGCCATACGCAGGCTGACAGGCTCAAGGCGGATCTGCTTGTGGGAGGAATTGGGCAGAGCAGCAGAAGAGAGTAGGGAGAAGTGTCTGCCGCCACAATCCGGATGCACCTAGCTGCACCTAGCGGGAAGGAACCAAGGGTCTCTGTTCCTTGCATGAAGCCATGGTGAGCCTCCCTCTTCATATGCAAGACATCACACATCATGTCTACTTCTTTCAAGTGCTGTGTCGCGCGACACGTTCAGGTGTACCATCCCTACCTGCAACCCTTCTTCCACAACTCCCTCCAGCCTTGCCCCGAGGTCCCTTATTGCGGCATTGAGGGAGTCCACTAGGCGACCGGCACGTGCATTAGCAGCAGACTCCATCACTGACCACATATCACACACCTCTGACTGGACCTGCAGGCATCAGCAGCAGTGGCAGCAGCAGGACCAAATACACAGGGTCATCACCACCACCGTCATACTGCAGTCTGGTATCTGCTAATGTTGGTCAACTGACAACAGCAGAGCTAGGATAGTGCAGTGTGTAGATGTGCTCACGGCCACAGCAGCTGCAATACAGCAGCAGGAAGCATGGCTATTTGAGTATGACACAATGAAAAGCCGAGCATACAAACACAATGCAAAGCCAGGCACATGAACACAAGCACTGCGTGCTGACCTGTGCCATGAGGTCTTCACTCAGGTCCATGAGTGCACTGCTCAGCTCATCCCTGCTCTCACAGCCACCACCAGACCAGCTGCCAAACAGACCAACGAAGTGCTCACGAAGCCGGCGCCAACCACGAGGACTGCTGCCACCAACACCAGCAGCAGCAGCAGCAGCAGCAGCAGCAGCAGCAGCGAAGCCCTGCTCACAGTCGCACGCTTCACTCTCAGATGCTGCCTGGCAGCTGCTGTTGCTGGTACTAGCTGTGCGGGACTTGTGGTGCCTCCTGGAGTGACGGCAGCAGCGATGGCGGCGGCTGTGCCTTCTGCTGCTGCTGCCGCCAAGTTCTGCTGCCTCAGCGGCCGCAGCAGCACTGGCAGCAGCAGCAGCACTGTACAGTGCCTCTGAATCAAGTGAGCTGCAGATGTACTGGAAGAGGCGAGCCCTTAGATTGCCCAGATGCGCCCGCAACTGTGATGCAGCGGGGGCAGCAGCAGAAGCAGCTTATGCCATGGCATAGTGACGATTGAAGGTGGTGATAAGAGAGTTACTGCAGCTGCAGCAGTTGCTTGGGCTGCCCAGTGATGGAGCAACAGTAAGACCTGTGATGAAACACATACCTCATCCACCACCTCCACCTGCAATTCCTCGGTATCCTCCATCACAGAGTCAAACCGATTCAGCGTGAGGGCCAGCTGACTCTGCAGACCAGGGGTTGACACACACTCAGATGGTGAGGCACTTTGCCACAGGCAAATACATCATTCCCTTGCACATCCCTGTTGCTTGGAAGGCTCGAGGTTGTGTTCAGACCAGCTCAGGGATGTTGTCAATACAGCAGCAAGTGAGCATTGGACCCAGCTGGGGTTGAACCAGCAACCTCCGGTTATCAAGCAACGCTGTGTTGAAGTCACATGGCCATATTTGAACACCTACGTGCTGACCAACTGCATCAACGACGCCTGTATGCTCAAAGACCGTTCATAAAGATATGAGAAAGCACCACACCATCAGACAGATGTTTCCTGGCTCAAATCTACGTGATGGGGAGTCGTGCTGCTGCTGCTGCCCTACCTGGAGATCCTGTGTAGATGATGCAAGGCGGCTGGCAGACGCAGCCAGGGCGCCACGGCAGCTCGCAGCCACATTGGACACCTGCTAGCATCACCAGGTGCAGCACAACAGCAGCAGCAGCAGTAAGGTCAGGAGGAACAGTTATGATGGCAGCAGTCAGAGCTCACCCGGCGGCACCTTGGGAGTGCAGTGCTAAATGGGACACAGCAGTTACTGCTGAGGACTGCAACTGAAGCTGCAACAGGCGCTGTTGCTGCTGCTGTTCATGGCTACTGCTGACCCTACACAAATGCTAGTCATTGATTAATCACGGCCAACTCACATCTGTTTTGCATGTGAATGGTTTGCAGCTGAATTGCCCTCCAGTAACATACGTATGACTCGTGAGAAAAGATCCGCAAGACCAAGCTGCAGCAGCAGTAGCAGCAGATAAGACACTCAACCCAGGCACAAGGAATGCAGCCACCCACCTCCACCAGCAACCTGCCCATGTCATCCAGCACCGCCACCAGCTTCACTCCAGCAGCAGCCTCAAACAGAAACCCAAGCACTGCCTGCTCAAGCTCCGGCACACCAGAGCCATCCAGCATGTGGGCAGCAGCAGCACGCATCACCTCAGGGCTGCGGCTGCTGCTGCTGCCCTTGGTACTGAAGGCGCCGAAAGCAATTCGTGAGAAGCGCTTTAAGTTGTCCAGGTCAGCGCGGTTCTGCAGGACCATGCGGGACAGCAGCGCATCACGTGCTGACAGCAGAAGCACCTGCAGCACACAAACGCCAGCAGTCACGGCAGTGAAACAGACCGCTCAGAGGTCCTGAAGCAGTCACCAGTGTTAGGACATAACACACTATTCCCCATCTTTCTTGCGGGCGAACAGGTCTGCAGGGGACAGGTCTGCAGGTAAGCACACTGCAACATGCAACCGCGCAGTGCAGGGCTGTAGCAGCGCATTACACCTGGCACCCCTAGTAGCACACATGTGAAAAGCATGTGGTGTGTCATGTGTGCAGAGACTGCATTGGTTGACGGGCCCAACCTCCAGTACATTGCTTTGTTGGCCCAGTTACAAAAAAAGGTAATGCCATTCAAGTGCAGGGGGTCCAAAAGTACAACATCTCGAACTTGAATCCGGGAACTTGAAGGGTTAGCGACAGCCCACCTGGTCTGGGTGCAGCTTGAAGTCTGGGCAGTTCAGCTGCCTGGTGACCATGTCTGCCACATACTCACGCGTCTCTTCCTCATCCAGACCACAAGCCTCACCTGATATACAACCAACAGACACAAAACAAAACATACCTGGTTGATTCGGACCAGATGCACTCACGGGCACAGCTCAGGGCTCAGAGCCATGGCCATGTGAATTGGATTGGCCAACTGATGCCGCTGGTAACAGCAGGCTGCACCAGGCAGAGTGTGTACACAGTGGGGTACCTTCATCTGGCAGCATTCTCACTTAACCGCCAAGTTCAGCTCAAATCACAAGCATATAAGCTGCAGGTGGCATATGGGTGATGCTATCCTGGCTTGCCAGCAACAACCACAGCCGCCATGATGTTACCCACCAGCCTGGTCCATCTTATTGACTGCAAAAAAGAGTCTGCTGCAGAGGCGCGCCACCAGGCTTGGATTGATGCTCTTGAGTCGCTGCAGCACTGCTGCTTCCTCTGCGGTCTTCAGTTTGGTGTAGTCCAAAAGGTAGATGGCCGCATCAACACGGTCAAGCAGGCGTTCAACCTAATCAAAGGCAGGGTAGCATAACGCAGCAATGGGATACTGAGGTGTGATCAGCGGTGAAGTTTAGTTGCATCACTACTACGGGTGAAGGACAAGGCTGCTGCTGTGGGTACTGCTGTTAACTGTTGTGGTATACGAGGTGGGCGGTTCATAAGGTGTCTTGATGACAGAATGCTCTCCAAACATCATGGAGTATAAACTTGAGTCTTGCCTTGGAGAAATTGAAGCATGGCATGCAGGATGGGGGCGCGGGGGGGGGGGGGCGGCTGAAACATCACCCTCACAGGTTGACATCCCCCAGACTCAAGCCCACAGTGCTCACTTGCATGTAATCACCTCCCAGCTTACCTGATATTTGAGTCCTTCTTCACCAGCTTCATTTGGTCCTGGGGTGTCTAACAGGCACAACTTGATGCCGGAGTAATCACCCTCGCAGCTACTATCACAGGTGCTGCTGCCGCTGCCGTTCACACCAAGCGTGGACTCATCCAGGACTGCCAAAGGTGCAGTGATCTCCAACAACTGCAAAGGAACAAACTGCTGCACATTAATTGCACGCTTTGACCTCTTGATGAGCCCAGCCCATAAGACTGGGTACTCGTCACCAACCAGGCGACAGGTTTGAAGGGCATGTCTCTTGGTCTTACATTCAATAAGGTACGTGTGGGGCTGCATGGTGCCAGCACAAATCAACAGCTGTCTCATCACCAGGACAACCACCGCCCACCTGTTCATCACTGTTCATGTACTCCCTGCTGCGCACATCCCTGTTCAGCTGTTGCAAGTGCTCCCTGATCTGCTGTGAACCTCGCACCACCACAACTGAACTCTGGTGACTGGGGCTAGAAGCAATGCTACATCCGCTGGCTAGGGAGTTTGCAGGTTCTAAAACATCTCCAGGGAGGCTTGCTGCATTAGATGGTGTTCTTTTTGCAAGTGGTTTGAATTCCAGGATAGGCTCTGGGCACTCCAATGTAGAGGAGTGTGTGATGCGGCAGATGCGCGCTGTTTCGGGCACGTTGTTGACGGGAAGGAGCTCGTTGCCGAGAAAGGCGTTAATCAATGTGGATTTGCCTGCGCACAGAGGGCGACACCGGGGTGAGAGAGCGACACCGGGGTGGCAGGGCGACTGGTGCATCGGGCGATCCACAGCAGGCAAGGGCTGTTTGAAGCAGCAATCCACATAGAATAAAAATAACAACTTAGCTCAAACGCCTACTCGGTGACCTAGAAGTCACTTACCTTGCGATGCAGTACAGCAAGTCTAGAGTATGGTTGCTTAACACGACTTACTACAGGCCATTCACACCATCAAGTTGCTTGTCTGTTGCACAGACAATGAGAGCTGCCGACACCAGGCCACAACATCCTTTAGCATGAGATCTGCTGCAAAAAAGGATGCACAGCTGCTGTATAGCCAACTGCTGCATACCTTACGTAGTTGATGAAAACAATACATGATGAGCTCGTAGGTGTACCTATAAGGGTAGGCTAATGTAAGGCCTGCAGTAGATTACCTGACTTGGTGAGTGCCAGAACAGCAACCGAAAGCTTGGAGAGCTCGTGTCTCTCCCTCAAGTCATAGTAAGCGGTGAAGAACTTCTGAATCTGCTCATCAATGGCAACGTAGGCATCTGCGTGCTCCTCTGAGGAGGGTCCTTGGCACAAATCAATCAAGCTTTCGCCGATGGAGCTCAGCAGCTCGCTTGTCTCCGCTTTCAGCTGCTTATAATCATTAATCATGGTGGAGGACATTGTATCGTCAGCAGCTATGCATGCATGCAGGCTCCTGGCGACGGGACCCCCTCGGTAGGGAGAAGGAAGGTATTGAACAGCTGCAACTGGGCGCTCAGCACATAAATCCACGCAGTACCATCACGTTGGGGAATCATCCAAGGCATAAAACAGGGTGCCGAGAGAGCCTGTGATCCGGTCAGATTTCCTGGGCCCTGGGCTCTGTCTGAAGTCGTTGTCCGTGTTGGTCATCAAGCCCCTCGCCTCGCTTGCGCACGGTGTTTTCACTTTGATATGGTCGTGTGAACGCCCTGCTAATGTCAGCTCGGCATAAACATGCACCAATATTGTTTGAGCAGGTACTGTGCTTTGCCAGGACTCTCTGAGGAACAGGCATTTGCGCACAGGGCCCCATAGTGTGAAGAAAGTTTCTGCATAAAACAAGGTTGCATTGAACCCAGTCCTGGCTCAGTATCAACAGTTTCGAGCCAATGTGCAACTATGCAGCAAGAAATGTAGGCCCCTGAGCTGGGATTAGATTTCGAAGTTATTTTAAAAGGTCATTTTGCAGAATTTCGGTGGATCAAGCCTGGTCTATATGGGCTAGTTCTTGTGCTCCCATGAGACATCAGCTGAGCGCAGTCAGCTCTCTACGGGTGCATATGATTAGTGTACTACACCAGTTGAACTGGTGGAAGGAGTTGTTGGGTTGTCTTCAGACTGTAGAAGGAATTGTATCGATTGTAGCGACCACTGGACAGCTGTCCCCTGGCCACTCACTGTCCATTCCAAGAATTCCTATAATTCAGCACAAGGAAGGAAGGAAGTTACCTTTTCCGGCCGCAAGGCCCTTGGGAGAAGTACTTGGTGACTCAGCCACACTGGCACACCAAGATTAAACCACCCTCCGGGGAGGAGGTGCCTTAAAGACACAAACCCCACTCAATGGGGTTATAATTCAGCACAACTGAGCTCTTCTCACCCTGAGAATAGTAAAGCTTGACACCTGTTCTCCACCAGCCGCTGGAGGCATTGTACGTGCTAATGTCAGAACTTGACCCATCATTTACTGCACGGAGCAGCAGATGTATAGTGCCCTTCAGCCATGGCAATTGGGCCATCCACCCCGCGCCCCATTCTCAAGCGGACAATAACACACCATGCTGAGCAGTTCCACTGCCAAAGCAAACCTGCATTGATCCAAGATTCAAAGGGTACAACACATTCCTCATAATCTTGGCAGCATCATGTTTGGGTGCATTGCTAGCTGCATCATCACCTCCCCAGCAAGAGCCTCCACCTGAGACACACAGAACAGCAGCAGCCAGGCACAGCTCCATAATGGGCCCCAGGTTGCAAGAGCCTCGGCACCATCACCCTGACCTGTACTGCCAGCATACGGCTTGCAGAGAAAGGTTCATGGCTCAGCAGTGCCAACTTCCATGATACAGTGAGTCACTGCTGCAGTTTTATTGACTGCTATGCACAACTAACCCCTGCCTATGATACATTGGTACAATGCCATGCACCACAAGGCCAACACACTAAGCTGGGTGAGCACAAGATGATGCCAACAGAGAGGATGATCACCAACCACGGTCGCAACACTCCCAAAGCTCACTTTGACATCAGCCATGCTATCTGCTCGTGTTGGTCCCACGTTTACAATGGCCAGCTTCGCCCCTGCTTCCTTTGCTGCTTTGACAAGCCTGAATGCACTCCAAACCATCAAGCTGCTGCCAACCACGAGTACCAAATCAGCTGACTGTGCTGCTGACAGCGCCCTGCAACAGAAAAGCCGTCAGGTGCCCCAATCGCTCCTTGAAAATGCTAGCCAGAGGCTTATGCATGGCCAGGTCAGACTACACATGCAGGAGTGACCGCAGAGTGCTGGGTTAAAATGCATCGCAGTTGCCAACTCAAACCAGCAAGGAGCAAGCAGGATTACTTGGCTGTACCCCGCACCTATCCACCCTGTCCCTGGGCACTGAGTCTCCGAAGAAGACCACATCGGGTTTGAGCCGCTCCCCACCACAGCTGTCACAGGGTGGCACTTGGAAGTTGATGCCAGCATCAGTCAGCTCCACATCACCATCAGGACGAGTGATGGGAACCTGCCAGGTGGGGGAACGTGGTATCAATGATCCACAAGAAGAAACAGTGGAGACCGTGCAGGATTGTTGTAACATGACACATGATGCTACCACACTGATGTGTTTCCAGGTCAGTGAGATACCTTACACTGAGGTTCAATGGCTCGTACCACCCATAGCAGGAAGATCAATGTAGTGCCGGCATCAAGGATGCACCTGCCATGGCATTGGCGGCAAGAAGTAGATCTGGTGGGTCAGAACCCACAAGAACGCAGCATGCGCTGCCACAGGACCCGCATGCTGAAGTGCCAGCTGCCACAACAAGCGCCAATGCCACAGCTCCATCAGTGAACAACACACCTGCTCAGCTTCCTTGCCTGCCGTCACTTTCCTTGCATCAGCTGCAGTGCCGACACTGAGTGCCCGCTCGTATGCTGACCTGCTGCTGATGCCTGGCCCCTGCCCTGCAGCAGCTGCTGCTGTGCTGATGTGGCGCACCCTCTCTGCCATTTGGGGGTTGAGAGAAGCCAGCCGCTGCTGCATCTCATTGCGACAGGTGTTGGCGCCACAGTCTGGACATACCACCCTGAACGCAATTTGAGCACATGTCACTGTTATAATATGTGTACGCAACCTAGAATGTATCTATGGCTGAGCTGCCCAAATAGGCCCACTTGATACTGTGCAAGGTGCATAATGGGCAACAGGTGACCTAGACCCCTGCTTTATAATGAACGGTGTGTTACAATACTCAGACCACCCAAACACAACTTATGGGCCAGGTTGCAGTGACCTGTTCAATGGCTCTGATGGCCTTTTTTCCTTTATCCCCCCCCCCACCTGTGTGTTGTGCCGTGCAGCTCCAGCAGCTGATCTATGCTGCTGCCTCCTTTGAGGTGCAGCCTGTCCACATTCTGCGTGATGCACATACCCAGCCAGCCCCGCTGCTGCAGTCGGGCAATGGCCTCGTGTGCGGCATTGGCAGCAACGTGGGCAAATTCATGCCAGCCAGCAAAGCTACGAGCCCAATATCTGCGTCAGGTTTGGAACAGGAACGCAGTAATTTCTTTGCTGTTGAAGTGTAGCTACACTTGCTGCATGCCACCTTGAGGAAAACAAGCAGCAGTGCAGCTGGAGTGCAGAGATGGCAGGGAAAAGCAGCTGCTTGCTCACCGTGCCCTGTTCTCCTTTTTTGCTACAAACTGCTGATGGGTCATGGGGGTGAACCCTGTGGTGTAGGCTCCAGTGGGACCTCGATAATCCGGTATGTTGCTTTCTGTGCTGCAGCCGGCTCCTGTCAACACCAGAACTCTGCGATGGGACTGTATCAGTTCTACAAGGGTTGACAGCTGCTCTGGTCTTATGGGGGCAGCTGCTGGTGCAGCTGCTGGTATGCCAGGCGGCCTTTGCACCATCTGCTGTTGTTGCTGCACAATTTCTTGCTGTTGCTGGGATGTTTTGTTGCTTTTGCTTGTCATTTGAGCTAGTGCTGTGCTTTCATCGTTTCCTACAGCTGCATGGGGCATTGGTTTCTGTCTGTAACGGTTATAAGCTGTTGTTAAGCTACCATCATGATTTATCCGCTCTTGATGCAGACCCAAGTGAACGAAGCTGCTGGTTGGTGGTGGATAGTTTTGATGTTCAGTCTGGCTGGGTTGATGACGGATGGAGCTGCTGCTAGTGTATGAATCGTTCGCTGCAACGCCTATCTGTGGTTGCTGCTTATCGCACTGGACTACTGACACTTCTACTGTGTCGTCCGTGGATTTGCAGGAGCCCATGAGGCCCCGATGCGCAATCCATGCTGCTGAAGCTGGTCCACCAGATACTGGCCGCTGAGAGCACGCCAGGCTTTGACGCAGCCACAACCGATTGTAAAGATATGTCTCCCCTCTTCCAAGCAGCACAGCTGCCATATTCTCCGCTGATCAGCAGGCGCGCCACACGACCGATTACGTGCTGCCTGCCGGGTGCCCCTTCAAATTTTGGTTTACGGCTGATACAGGTAATTCGTGCTATATGCAGCGGCGTTTGGGCACACAACGCCTGACAGCAGTACGGCAACACGCACAGGTGGCAAAGGCCTAGTGGCCAGCAAGCAGCAGAGGACGATCAGAACAAATGAGTACTGCCTTGAGCTCACCTTCAACTGCCCTGACAAATCAGATCCACCCCATTTGTCCACGATTAGGATTCCGAGGCGGAGAATATCATATTCGCGTGATCCAGCTTCCCGGGGGCCGTATATTCACCATTTCGCCTGCTATGTTTTATTTGAATGCGCAACTGAAATGACACTGTCTTACAGTATCCGATGAGGGCCGCAGGCGGGTAACTTGCTTGCTGGTACCTGCATGGCGCTGCGTAAGCTGGTTCTTAATATGCCTTTTCTAATGCTTGGTGTCGAGCGATCTGCTGCGCCCCCGGTCAAGGTGGGTGGCCGCAGCTGGCGCCCGCTGCAGCAGCACCTGTCCAGAACAGTGAGGAGAAGCGCTACCAGGTGGGCAGAAGACATCAGCACTAGATCTGCCAGCAATCTTTCTATAATAACTGTGCTTGACCCTCACTTGGCCTATGTCTCTCGGCAGTAGTGTAACAAGCAGTCGGTGACTGACTGGGTAGTTATCGCAGCAGTTGAAGTGCTTTGTATTCATGAACGGTGCCTGTGCATCTCGGCATCAGCCAAGAAGCATTTACCGGTGCTCATATTAACAGCTCACGTCATGCAGACCTACAGGAACACACGGCATGCACTGTTGCGTGACTGGTGCTCTCTCCTGGGACGAGCATTGGTTCTGCGCCAACACAATCTGTACGACTTGTGACCGCCATCCACAACAGAGCAGCTGTACCACATGCTGTCGATCACGACAATGACATGGCTGCACTGCTTGCTGTCATATGGTACGAGTGTACTGCAGGTCAAGTCCAGCTATCAGTCACACCCCTCATACCTTCCTCTTCACATCAGAAAGTGTGACTGAAGGCCACCCTGACAAGATGTGTGACCAGGTCTCGGGTACGAAACGTAGATCACTCGACCCCTGTACAATGTTGGTTTTTTGTGCATCCGGTATCTCCACCTGTGGTCTGATAAACACACACCAACCCCATCAGATGGGCTTAAGCAGCTTCAGTAACAGCTCAACAGCCTGTCGCAGCAGCATGTGTGCATTGTCCTGAGCTGGTACCTGCTCCTGCCGCTGCTGCTGCTGGCCCTGTTAACGTGTGTTGATTTGCAGATGCTGTGTTGGATGCCTGCCTTGCTCAGGACCCCACAAGCAAGGTTGCCTGTGAAACAGCAGTCAAGGACAACTTCCTGCTGGTGCGGCACTCTCAGTTCATAGCCAGGGTGCTTTCACAAGCAACACAACCATTTTGCTGATTGAACCGTCTCAGCAACCTCTGTGCTGATTCTTGGGGGCGGTGCAGTTGGTGCAGTGTGTTAGCAGGCTTCTAACCAGCTCTGCTCTCTGGCCAGCAAAATGATCCTACTTTTGGTAGTTTGCTTAGTGCAGCAGCTGCTATCTGTATGTCACTGCCAGGTATTTGGTGAGATCACCAGTCATGCTGAGGTGGACTACGCAGAAGTGGCCCGACGGGCGTGTGCAGAAATTGGCTACACAGATATGTCACTGGGCTTTGACGCTAATACAGCAGAAGTCAAGGTGCTGGTGGAGCAGCAAGTGCCTGAGATTGCACAGGTAGGGCTGTGTGGCGTGACGAGTGATGCAGGGTCCTTTATCAGCCGCTTGCAAGTGTGCTGGGCAAAGCAAAAGTGGATATCCATCTATCTGTTTATGGCCAGTAATTGCACACTCCACTGCAATTCAGCGAATGCCATGCGGGTGGTTAAGTCTTTCAGTTCAAGAGCCACCATGAAAATAGTCTTGCCAGAGCATATGCTTGAGTGGTTGCAGTTGCTATGGCCAGGGAACAACGCTTGTGAGTGTACACTGCAACACTACTGGCAGCTGCAATAGGCCAGTGAAATGCAATCCGTCAGCAGGCCCTCAGAAGGGCAGTCGCACAGGATTTGTTCATGTGTGATTCTGGTGTTGAAATTTAGTGACAAGGCTACGGTGTGTGATTTCAGTCACAGTGGCTGTCTTTTCCTGCACAGTTTGCAGATGCAACCATGGTCGCAGCCAATGCACATTCTGCAGGTGCAACTTGGGTGTGACATGATCTGACCACACTTGTTACTGTCTCCTACTGCTGCTTTGCCCTAGAGCGTCCATGGCATGGGCCACAAAGCTCCCGCAGATATTGGTGCAGGTGATCAGGGCCACATGTTTGGCTACGCCAGTGATGAAACACCTGAACTGATGCCGCTCACTCACCAGCTGGCATCACAGCTTGCACGGAGACTGGCAGACGTAAGGAAGCAGGGAATATGCCCCTGGGCACGACCAGATGGGAAAACACAGGTCAGGCCACAGAGGGATCAATCAGTCCTATCACACACTGTCTGCCTTGCAGTTTGAGACCTGCACCCTTTGCTTACCGACATTCAATGCTTTGATGGGAGCAGTACAGCTGCACAGCTGTCGTACCAGTGTGCTTGACACTGCCAGCGAGCTTTGTGGCTTATGCTATGTTCCCACCGCAGGTGACAGTTGAGTACCTGCGGGATGGTGGCCACCTGATTCCTCAGCATGTGCACACAGTGCTGATATCAGCCCAGCACTCCCCTGACATCAGCTACAAGGAGGTCCAGGAGGAGCTCATGAAGCACGTTATAACACCAGTCATTCCGGCTCAGTTTCTAACGCACAAGACGGAGTACTACCTGAACCCCAGCCACAGCTTCATCCTGGGTGGACCCTGCGGTGATGCCGGGTTGACAGGAAGGAAGATTATTGTGGACACATATGGGTGAGTTTGCTCTACATTCTGCACTGCATCTGCCACAGGATGTTCGCCTGAATGGACCCATTATGCTTGTGCACCAAGAAACTGACAGATGCATTAGCGCTTGTCTGAAAGGGCAGTCATGATGTGCAGTATCTGCTGCATACCAAGTGTGGAGCTCCACTGCTTCTGCCACTGCTGATGATGATGGTGGTGGTGGTGCTGCCATGGACTTGTCAGGGGTTGGGGTGCTCATGGTGGCGGGGCATTCAGCGGCAAAGATCCCACAAAGGTGGACAGGTCAGGAGCATACATTGCACGCCAGGCAGCAAAGTCAGTGGTGGCAGCTGGCTTGGCACAACGCTGCCTTGTGCAGGTAAGGCTTCAGAATCTGGGTGCTGGGCCGTTGCACTTCAGCAAAGCTTCTGCGTTGTTTTCAGGGGTTTGAGTAGGCTCTGATGTGCCGTGTATGAGCCCAACGGCGCTCCTTCTTGTGTCTTATTGTGCTGTGGCAGATATCTTATGGAATTGGCCTGCCAGAGCCGCTGTCAGTGTACGTGGACACCTACAGAACAGGCAAGATACCAGACGAAGAGATCCAAGAGGCAGTCATGCGCACATTTGACTTTCGACCAGGGCTGATCATCCAGGTAAGTTGTCCCGAGTTGCTCAGCATTCTAGGATGGCATGGCCAATTTAGCACTGCCAGCCACTGTGTTGACTGTTTTTAAGTTATTGAGATTGCTGACCAGTGCAGTGGATTGGCATCAAGTGCTGTGCAGCTCCACCTTGTGGCATCTTTGTCCGGATTTTCTGTCCCTCATAGTGTGATGGTGGGGAATTGCTGGCTGTATCGCAATGCCAGAGTCAATGGGGAGATTTGTGTTAGAGACAGCCAGGTCACTCACCAAGATAGCCTTGCAACAGTATGGTATTCCAAACATCCATTGTTCATGTCATTTTAGCCCTTTGAGGGACGTGAGCACGGTTCGAATGCACCATCCGCTGGTGCCAACAGCAGTAATGGGCTGCGTGCAGGACCTTGACCTTCAGCGAGGTGGCAACAGGCGCTACCAGAAGACAGCATCATACGGGCACTTCGGCAGAAACCATGACAACGACTACACTTGGGAACAGGTGGTGCCACTGAAGTAGAGGATCTGACAAAAGAAGTCATCATCCTGGAGCAACATGCACAAGCATTGTACGCAGCAGCTGCAGCAAGGGAGCCTGCTGCTGTGACTCTCCAGAAATTGGCCATTTCAGAGGACCACTGGCAGTGAGCTGCTGCTGCAGGAACTTCAAAGAGTCTGCTGTGTCTGGGCAGCTCGGCAATTATAAGCATGCTGGTTGAGGGATTTGGCAGTCATTACCATGGGGCAGGGCATTCTCAGCATAAAAAGTGACGGCTACTGGCAGTTGTGGATTTGAGTGACGTGACGCTGGAGGGATATAGTTTTTTCCAGATGCCATTTGCAAACATTGGCAGTTTGCAGTTGGTGCACAACCATTTGTTGCGCTGTGGTGATGTTGCTGAGGTGCTGCAAACATGCCATCAAGTTGCTGGTAGCAGTCACGGTGAGTTGCAGCAATGCCAACAAGCTTGTTGTGCTCGCTATCATCAATGATTGGCTGCCTGCATTACATGCTGTTGTTGCAAGTTGAGGACTTTGGCGTGTTGTACAAGGGCAAAAAGGCACAGGTCATGGATTCGAAGGGGGTACTCCCTATAGAGAGGCACTTCGCCACAGCAATGCCGGAATTTTTACGCTTACTCATGAAACACTCCCACCGGCCACTTGCACAGCCGTTTTGCCATCGCAATGGATAGCCAAGTAGACAAGCTATGCATTCGACAACTGACAGTGTGCATCGGTGGTGTTCTGACACCCCAGGGAGCTGTTTCCGCTACCAGTATCACTGCTGAAC
>JABEVS010000379.1:0-63558 GCA_018290735.1 Coelastrella sp. MACC-549
GCTATCACAGGCCAAGTAACCTTCCCCCGGTGCGTTAGGTGCTGGGGCAATGATAGTTGACTGGTTTCTGCCCTGCAGGTATGATCAACAGCAAACCCTGGACAGTACCATGGTTGCTGTTGATTGCGTCATGCTTCATGTTGGGTGTCAGGTGCAGCATCATTGTGTGGTGTCATGGGTTATGTGTGTGTTCACTGAACAAAGTTTGCCAAAAGGTGGTATTCTTGGATGTGGTATTATATGTGTTGCATAGGGTAGCGTTCACCACTAGCTGCTCATTTTGTTGTATGGTCCCTGGCATGTCCTACTATATCTGCTTGTTGCTGCAGTGCTCAGGTTGCATGGTCCTCTTTTGTTGACATGTTGCGTTTGAGGTCCGGCAGTGCCCGTGTTTGTCAGTGAGTTCTGGCATGATACCGTCTCATATACCGTGACATGTTGTGATGCAATGTTTCTGCCACATGATGCATCAACTGGCAGGCTGCTGCCAGTTTTGGTTTCGCAGCCTTCCATGCTCAGTTGTGTCTCGCCGGTGTTGGAGTTTTGCTGGGTGGTATCATGGCGTGAGTTGCCAAAATACCACCCACACTGAGTGGGCTTTTGTGCCTTGAAGGCGCCCCTGAGGGTGGTCTAATCTTGGTGTGCCAGTGTGGCTGAGCCACCAAATACATATTCCCAAGGGCCTTGCGGCCGGAAAGGGTAATTCTTCTTCTTCTTTAGCCATGCAGCAAGCTAAAGTGCTATGGGTGTGGCTGTGCTGTGTCACTAAGTGACTAGTCTAGCGACGGCTAGAGTGAAGGATTCCCGGGGGGTCCAAGGGGGGGCAGGATGCCCCCCCCTTAAGGCTTAAGCCTTGTTAAGGCTTAATAAGCAAGCTTGCGGGCGGTACCTCATGCATGAGCTGTGTCACTGCCCATGGCATGCTGTTGCGCAACGGCTGACCATGGAGTGAAGCCTTGATTGAATCACAGGGGGCCACCATTGTAGTTGCTTCGGTGAGCTGTCACCCGCATGCGAGCTAGGACCCCGACTGCTGCGCAACAGCTTGCTCAAGGCAGCTAGGCACGTGCCTAGGCACGCGGCACATGTGTACACACTGTACCGGTACCCTTCAGCTGGAGTGCGACGGGGGCGTGGCCAACCCCTCTTTCTCCGGGACGGCCACAGCGCGTGGCCCTCGTGATTTACGCACATCATGCCATGTTGTGCGCATATCTGATCAGCTCGTATGAGACAAGTGGGCCACTTGGCACGTGAAGCGTTTCAAGTGATGGGTTCTGGCATATCGAAGCTCCCAATGTTTGCGGGTGGGCACGACATTCCAAGCTGGCAACTTCTGCGTTGACGTTCGATATAGGCCTGCGCTTAGTCTTCTAACCGGCATCTTTGGGATCAACTAGTGCGCTCACTCGCTGGCTCAGCAGTACAGAGTTGCTGCCCAACCTACAGGGCTCAGTGCTTATTCATACCGTTTGGCAGTCCGCTCTTAGTCTGACTTGAAAGCAGATCGCCGCACGGGTACGGCCATGGCAGCTGTCGCTGTGGCGAAGGGTAGGCATCCACCAGTCGCAGGCAGCATAAGTTGCAGACAGGGATCAACACAGCAGCCTAATATCCATGAGTTATTCAATGCTTATAGGCTTATACATTGGGCCCCAATCAGCAGTCGAGCAAGTAGAGGAGCTGGGTATCACGCACGTCTTGGTGAGATGAGCAGCAGCAGTCAGATACTTAGAGATTCTGTCTCCAGGGATTAGCAGTTAGCAACCATCCTTGGAATGGGCGATTCAATTGTGATAGAGCTTCATATCTGATAATTTCTGGGCAGTAGGTCTCTCAGATTCCGTTCCATCCTGGAATGTCTGCCATGCACAGAAGCAAAAGCAATCTATCTGCAGCAAAGGCCATACATCGCTTCCAGTTAATGCATCGTTCTCTATTTGTTACTACGTCGGTGGCGAAATATTGCTGATGGGTTGAGCCAGTCAGCAGTGTACAAGTATGACTGGTTCAGGCACAGCTGCAGGCAAATGCAGCTGGCTACTCAAGCACCTGAACATGCAGAGATCACCTCTGCTGAAACCAGCTCAGTCAGTGTTGCCTGTAAGTTTTTGCCTATAAGGTATTGCTTATAGAACCGCTCAAGCACCGGCAGGCCAATGCACTTTGGTTGTTTGTGGTTGGTGCTGCAGAGTGTTGTGAACTATGAAGCTGCTCCTCCTGAAGGTGTCTGCCACTGGCAGGTTCACCTGGAGGATGCTGAGTCAGCAAACCTGCTGGCTGAGCTACCAGCAGCAGTAGTCTGGTTAGAACGAGCCATGAGACAGAAGGGGTGCAAGGTGCTCGTACACTGTAATGCAGGTAGGCAGCCAATGCTTGCTAGCTATAACGGCTCACAGTCTGCATCTGCTACTTCGAATCAACTTGCATTTGTGCACCTGCTCTGCTGTTTTGTTCTGTTCACTTGCATAAAATAGTTGAGGTTGCCTGAAATAGTCAAGAACAAGGGTCTGTACCAGTTGCATGTACACTGCGATGAGATTTGGCTACCACAAGTTGACAGGCAGCCAATGCTACTATAACTGCTGATGGCCTGCATCTGCCACTCCAAGTAAACTTGCAACGGTGCACCTCGTTGGGTGTTTGTTCTGCCATTAGTTTGCAAGTAATAATCGAGAAAAAAGGATCTTTGTCAGAGTCATGTACACTGCTGTGTGGATCGACTGCCACAAGTTGACAGCCCCTGCATATCACGGCACATGTGGCGATGCTACACAGCGCAGCAGCACATTGGCTGAGGCTTCAGTGCCTGATACTGCATTGACACTCAGTAGCCCTTAGGGGAAAAAAATCAAAATAATATTCATATGTGTTTGCACAGCATGTGTCTTGATTGTACTCACATGTGCTGTCTGCAAGCAGCAGTGCATCCCGCCGTCTGAAAAGCAGAACAAGAGGATAACAGATATGCACTTGCAGGAACATCAAGGAGCGCCTCTGTGATCTTAGCCGCCATCATGAAGAGCAAGGGTTTATCGCTCACCCAAGCCCTAGGGGTATTAAGAGCCCGGGCACCAGATGTGTCCCCAAACCCTGGGTTTATGGCACAACTAGAACTTTGGGGGGAGATGGGATATGAAGTGGATGAGAGTCACCCTGCTTACAAGCAATTCTTGTTGGATCAGGTGGGCTGCCACTGCTTGAGATGAGATATATAGAATACACATATTTGTTGTATTATGTACCAGTAGTAAAAAAGATGTAGTTTTATTACATAGTCATAGACATTTGATGCGGAATAAATAATCAGAATCATGAATACAGCAAACACAGCCATTCTGCCATGACTACCTGTTGTGACGGTGCAGTGTGCTTCCACAGTGCAGTAGCAGTGAACTGTATGATTCAGCAAGCAAGAGTTGACATACATGATGTGTACACCTATGCATTGCACAGCATAGCCGACTTCATAATCACATGCAGTGAACTTTGATATCACATGCAAGCTTGATTATATTTTGTGGTCATCTTGTAGTTGAAATTCATGTACGTGGATATATACAGCACCATTTATCATACAGCTTCTGCTACAATACATACATTATAGAGCATCTGATGCCATAAGTACATTATAGAGCATCTGCTTCCATCCATTTTTACCGTTGTTGTTTTTTATACTGCAGGTTGCTGCTCAGTGGGAAGAGGAGGGCTGGGTTGACCCCTCAAGCTTTGCTGAACTGCCAGAAGACCACGACACATTCACAAAGGTATACATTGCTCATCTGTGTATTCATAAACATAAATTATGTACAGTGGATAAAACTATCCAATAATCTGCAGCCACCCATAGCAGTTCTCCTATCAGCGCCGCGCCTTGGTTTATACAGGAAAGAAAACCTAACCACTTTTGGGCAAGGCTGAACATGTGCTGAACCCTTGCTTTGTGTATTCTGTAGCAATGCTTTTAAACAGTAAAATCTGGCGACATGTCATGGTATGCTATAGTATGATATGGTATAAATGGTAAGATGCTTATTGTTCTACCTCTGCAGCATTACCTCACCTCGGTTCATCACAGTGACCAGTATCCCATGTGTGATATCAGTGTTGCAACAGTTTCTACTGCTGCTGCTGCTGCTGCTGCTGCTGCTGCTGCTGCTGGGTTCTGATGTTTGTGAACGCAGTTGACCAGGTACCGTTGCCGCAAATGCCGCCAAATCCTGTTTACCGAGAACAACCTCATACCACAGCAAGGTATCGGCTCGCGCATATTCAGACGTGAGCGCTACCGGCGGCAGCAGCAGCAGCAGCAGCAGCAGGAAGAAGATCCTGACAGCAGCAGTCCAACAGACCCGTACTGCCCTGTCAGCAGCAGCGGCAGCAGTGCTGTTGGTGATTTAGAGCAGGGTTCTGTGTTTACTGAACCTATGTGGTGGATGCAGGAGCAAGTGGTAGGGCCGGTACAGGGGAAACTGTACTGCCATAACTGTAATGCAAGGTTGGGATCTTTCAATTGGGCAGGTAAGGCACTGCCTCTGCTACTGCCACAGATAACCTATTTTTAAGTGGGCAGGTAATGCACTTTCACTTATAGTCTACCTTTGTATCTGTTTATTCAATGTTTGAGGTCAATGCAACCTGCTGCGCATCAATTTTCTCGATCTTGATGAAGCCTGTTTTGTGAATGTGAATTCAAGTCCCCATGTGTGTCTGTCTGCATATCAGTGTCTCAGGAACGACATCAAACATTCCTTGATGCTGGAAAGGTATAACATACGCATGTGTTGCAATTTCCTGCAGGTATAATCAATAGCCATGGCTCTTGGATGGTCCCCGGCTTTCAAATACATTCATCCCGGTTAGATGTCATGACAGCAAAGCCACCAGAAGCATTGATATTTGGTATCAGGTACCCAGTAGCATTGAAAGAACATAAACTTGTGCCGCCAGCAGCAGCAGTGGGGGCAGCAGCAGCAGCAGCGGAGGCAGGGGAAGTTGGCTATTCAATGCAGCAGCAGCAGCAGCAGCAGGTGGACTTCCTGCCTAATCTGGAAGCTGAGCAGCAGCAGCAGCAGCAGCATGGACTGTTTCAAGGTCTTGGATCAAACCACCATCAGCAGCAGCAAACAGCCTGCGATGACACAAAAGGCTGCACCAATGGTCACTGCTGCCAAGACATTAGTTCACAGCAGCAGCAGCAGCAGCCCCTGGTCAAAAGTCTTCAACAACTTAGCCTGGCTCCGCAACAACTCCTGCAGCAGCAGCAGCAACAGCAGCAGCAAGAGCAAGATAAACAGGTTGCAGGAGCAGCAGCAGTAGAGTCAGGGTTTAGCCTGTCAGGTGATGAAGTCATTAAGCCCTGGTTTCAGTACCTGGTGCTTGACTGTGATGGAGTGTTGGTGGATACAGAGGCAGCCAGCTGTGAGTCACTCAGAAGAGCTGTCCTGGACGTGACAGGTGTGAGATGTTATTCTATATGTAACATTATTTTGTTATTTGTAACGTTAGTTTGTTTGTTTTGTAACATTGTCTTATTGGCCACGCAGTGGGGGTTGCACGGGGAGAGGCTACCATGCACATGCTCCAGTGTCTGAGTGTTGCAGCAGAACAATCATTCAGCGGCTACAGGGTTGGTGGCAAATCACCTACAACAGCAACTTCTCCTCATGAGTTTTTGCTGCTTCTGCCAAAGTATCCTGCTCCTTATTGGGCATTTTTCCCCTCAATGTCCCTTTTTGATGTAAGTAACACTTTATGTGCCACTTGCTGCTGCAGGTGTTGACATTCCTCACTCTTTTCCAACAGACTTTTTTGAGGTGTTCGGTATGGATGTTGTTAGCTGCATCAGACATTACAAACAGAAGCTTGACAGGTCTGTGCACACTTACTAAACGTAAAGCATACGAGCCGTTTCTCTGGTCAGTTCATGGCTTCTCGAAGGGAAGTAAACTAATTAATAGCTTACGTGTTCCTACAGACAAGGGGCAACACTGCTGTAGTAATTGTCTTCCGGCGGCCAACACGGTGATGATGTTTATTGCTTTCTACAAGACAGCAGAGTCAACTGCAATTAGCTGCACTGGCTCACATCTGCTGTACCAGTTTTTGAATGATGTATAAACAATAGCCCACCCTCTGTCTCCTCGCACAGAAACCAAAAAAGTAGGATGAAGCTGAATGGAAGTTGAACTATGCTATGATCAGTCTGAGGATTGTTATATAGATCTCCAGGTGTGCTGTATAATTACATGACACCTACTGTCTGGAAAATGAGATTTCTGGGACTCTCTTGAGCACAAGCAGTGCTGCTGCTGCTGCTGCTGCTGCTGCTGCTGCTGCTGCTGCTGCTGCTGTTCAGGGATGACTGGGTTGATGTTGCTGCCATTGCCTCAGCAGTACAGGCATCCAAGGAACAACATTACCAGCAGCTTACAGCAGGCGGAATCAAGGCATTGCCTGGTAAGAAAACCTACTTCCCCTGGCACTTTTATGTTGTTCATACTTGTTTTTGTCTTGGTCAAAGCCAGGAAAACCCATCTGCTTCCTTTGTACTCGTCCTGCACTTTATCTTGTGAAGCTTGCCAACTGCTCATGTCTGAGTACCACTGGTTGTATGTCCTGCACATGGTTGAACTTTTACAAGCTAGTAAGCTTGTTACTGCTGGACTCTGTTGAGTCACATACTGAGTTGAGCCATGCGTGTTTTGAGAAAGCTGGCCGTAGTTTCCATTCGACCACAGCATCACTACTGCATCATGGCAAGTCGCAGTAGTAGTCATCACCCTGCTTCTGGCAATGACCCCAGTGGAAGCATTGTGGCAAAACCTCCACTTGTTGAGCCATCCAATGGTTGCTGGCTGATCTGCTGAGCTTAACCTCCCCCATTTTGCTAAAGACTTGGCCTTTGTGCTTACATCATGAAGGCAATTTTATATCATTGTGCCTTTATAGTGATTTTTCTGAAACCATCATCCTAGATCAGCAACCAGATCACCCATGTGCACAAGAAAACTAAACAAGTTTCTGTTATTTGCAATAAATTGGCACTGCTAACTGACATTTTTTGCTATCAGGTGCTGCCAACTTGATCAGCCAGGCCAAAGCCCTGGGCCTGCCTGTGGGTGTTGGATCCTCTGGAGCCCCAAGTAAGATCCAGCACAACCTGAAAAGTTCAGGGTTAATTTCACAGCTGGACTCAAAGTTCATAGTGAGTGCTGCGGAAGTTCACGCTGGGAAGCCTGCGCCTGATGTGTACTTGGAAGTTCTCAGGAGGTTGGGGTGTGAAGATGCCAGCAGGGCTGTGGTGGTGGAGGACGCTGTACATGGACTGGTTGCAGCCAAAGCAGCAGGTGTGACAGTTCTCTTGTCTTAGAAGCCTAATTGGCTTAAAAGCCTAATTGGCTTAAAAGCCTAAAGCCACCTTGTTTACTACATCATCTTTTTGCTACATCATGTGTTTTTTTAAATCAATGGTGTAAGATTTATATTCAGGAGGCAAGGAAAACTGTTGTGGAGGATGTGCATCAGGCTGCTGCTCAGATAACATCGCTCAAGAGCAGTTCGAAGCACGTCCTCACGCCTATATCCTGTCTTTTACACGCATATATAACTCACTTCTGTTGTGGTCTGTCTGTTGGTTGTGGCGCACAGGTGCTTACGCAGTGGGCATCACCAACTCCCTGCCTGCCAAGGTCTTATCACCGCATGCTGACCTGGTGTTGAGCAGTTTGGAACAGCTGGACCTGCTGACCCTCAGACCTAATGCTGCAGCTGCCACCACAGGAGTGCAGCTGTGATCAGTCTGCATCTCCTGCTGCCACAAAGATAGCGGCCATCTTTCTGTGCATGTGCTGGTAGGGTGTGATCTTACTAAGATTCTTTTATTAGCAATGAGAGCAGCAATGTTGAGTTTGTTCTGGGGGCCTCGAGCTCTATAGAGCCTCTGTTGAGATCGGATAATCATGCACTCTGCCTTGTCCGAAAGTGGATTGAATTCACTGGGTAGATTTGAGGCGCGGGGCCGATGGCAGTAAATGCTATGGCTGCAAAGCACTGATTATTATTAAATTAGAGCCTCTACTAGATGATCTGGCAGATCTGCAGATAGATTTTACTCTTCACTCAAGTAGACATTCCTGCATATTGACCGTAACTCATTGGCAGTTGGCAATCAGCATTGCGATTTACTGCGGCAGTGCCTACTTGGCACTGTCCACACGTCCTCCAGTTGAACCGACGTGTCATATGACATGGCATGCATGCCGCTCATGGCCGCCATGTAGTACACCGAAGCACATGGTCCGGCACTCAGAATGGCATGAGTCACTAAGTACTCGGTGTAAGGGTAACTTACTGTCACAGGCTGATGGCGGTCCACCTGGGGTGGCATCTCAGGCTGGTCACTGAAAGCCTACGGTAGTACTACTGTTCGGAATCATTGGGTGATTCTGGGGTCCAACTCTGAACGTCACGTGGCACACTGAACGGTCAACACCATTGAGCTGCCTTCTGAACTTCCTCGTCTGATGTACAGGTTCAACGTATCGTTCAATACACACTGTGTTGGATGTCGGACATTCAATCGAGCACTGCAAGCCAATGTTAAGAGTGACAGTCTGCATCAAAACAACCTCTGGGCGGTGCAGTGGCACTGTAACTCTGGTTATCCTGCTACGGAGACTTATGTTATAAATGGCCTTGGACCATTATGACGGCGGCTTCTGTTGCCAAGCCACTAAGCAACGAATGGCTTGCTGCTGAGCAAAACATTCTGTCTGGTAGATCCGTGTTGTAGCATTAGATTGAGTTGAAGCTAATGTACATTTGTTTGTTGTGTTCATTCAATCAAAGTGACTCTATCTCTTCTTCTTGCCCTTCTTTTTCTTGGACTTTGCGGCACTGCTGCTGCTGCTGCTTTGCTGCTGCTGAAAGCCAGTGGGCACCTGCAAATGCAACAGCAGTACAGGGATGGATGACAGCTGTGTATGGCAATATCTATAGACATCAGCACCCTAGCACTCACTTGAGGAAGGGCCTGCAATTGTAACCAGTCGATGACTTGACTGTAACCAATCAATGGCTTGACTGCTTATTGACAAAGATTGGTTACAGCCAAGTCATCAACTGGTTACAACCGCAAATATCTGTGTTTTAGATATCAGATGCTGTATCTGTCAATGGCTACAGCTGCAGTGAGACGAAATCAGCGTCTCCACATGTTGCAACTAAAATCATAGACTTGGCCGCCACTGTTCTCACCTGCCGCTGCGCTGCAGATGCAGGACCTGCTCGCTGCTGCTTGCTGCCCTCAATCCTAGCTGCACTTGTTGCTGCTGCTTTGCTGACCACCGCAGCCTTGATCGACTGCTTAGGCTTCGCTTTGCCCCGTGACGCAGCTCTAGGCTGTTTCTGCCGAAGGTTCATGAGTTCCAAGAGCTGCTGAAGCCCTGGAATACTTTGCCAATCCCTCCCTTGAACCTTGCGGCCCTCCTTTTTCCACCATACGGCACCAGAAAGACATCCAACGAGGGTCAGAAGCGCAGGCATGCGAGCATCTGGTCCAATTTCTATGTCATAGCCACGCCTGCGAAGTCTGAGCTCTTCTCGTGCCCTGCTAAGTTCGACCTTCTTCCTGTTCTGATGTACTATTTCACTCCACCCCATCGTAATGCTCTGCAAGCGCCCAGCGTCAATGCGGTCCTAAAATGCACCACTATAGGGAGGTTTATTGACAATGAGCTGCAGCTGGGAGCGTGATTCGGCAAGGACCAGTTCAACAGCAAGGATCAATCAAAGGTGACGTACTGCTGCATCCAGTGTTGAAGGTAGGCTGTGCAGGACAGTGCTGTGATATTAAATGTATCTATTTGACTCATGCAAAAGGTGTTTGTGTCTGGCAGGGGTCCAATCAGCAGTAGGGAGGCAAACAGGCACGGGGGCCGTCACGCGACATGTGGATTTCCATATGCGCCTGAATCCCTCGGTATGATGCCGCATTCTAGTAAGCAGTGATGAGCGCTGCTGCTGCGTTACCTCACCTGTGAAGTACTCGTGATTATCACAAGGCTTGTTTCGCTGCACTTGCATACACATTGTCCACGCTGCGATGGCAGATCCAAAGGCTGCCATTGGCAGCGATGACGGTGGCTCGGAGGCGTTCCGCAAAGTCAGAGTGCATAAAGTGCGCAGCAAGGCCCCCATGGCAATCTCACAAAGCAGCAAAACAGCAGTAGCAATGGACAGCCGTATTAGCGAGATCCTTCCCAACCTAGCAGACCTGTCACTGTCGAATTCAGCAATGAGCGGGGCCCGCGAGACAGCTCGGGAGATCAGGATGCAGCGGCTCAAACAGGAGCAGGAAGTTGCAGCAGAGTTACTAGAGCTAGACGAGGTCTATGATTTCAGCAAACGCCACCCAGTAGATACAAAGCTTCCAGATGGTCCTTGGAGCCAGAAGCTCAAGCCAAAGGCTCGTCAGATCAAGCTCAGTCCCTACCAGTACGAGATGATCAACTATCAGCGGATGCTGATGCGCAAGAACATCTGGTACTACAGGTGCGAGCTGCCATATAAATTCACATCGTGTTAGTGGCCATTGTCTGATCTGATTTCTTCATCGTTTGTGTTACGGCACTCCCTGCCCACTTTTCATCACCCAAGCTGTACTTGATATCTCGAGATAGGGGGTAGGTTGAAAAGACTGCAGGAGTACAGCAGCAGCAAGAGCAACAGCAGTAGAAGCAGCAGCACAGAAGCTGACTCCTGGCAGATAGATAGGTACCTTCAGCACAAGTATGTTTCCTGCAAGCTGCTGCAGAGCAGGCCTTGGCAGTAAGAGTGTGCTAGGCAGAACCACACCAGCAGTTGTGCCGTTCTATGTAGGAAAAGACCACCACAACATCACCCACCACGCACTGAATTGTTGACGTACTTATCTGTCACTTTCATACAGATCGCATGTTTATTCTGTCTGTCTTCTGAACTTCAGGGACCGCATGAGTGTTCCCCGTGGCCCCTGCCCCCTCCATGTCCTCAAGGACTGCTGGGTACAAGGCATAGTGGATGAAAACACCCTGGTGTGGGGCCAGGGCCTGATTGACTGGCTGCCAATGAAGAATGTGAAGCTGCTGGTGGCACAAGTGAGGACACCGGAAGGTGGGTACTAGGCCTGCTACTGCTGATGCTGCTGGGCCTGCTGTAGAGAACGGACATGATCCAAGGGCAGGCTGTCCTCAGAGCCAAGCAGGCAGTGGCAAGCTCCTTGTCTTCTGCTTGGTTGTACCCAAAAAATAAAGCTGCTACAGGTGTGACTCTGTGGTTTCATATGGAACGGCAACCATGGCTTGCGTCCTGGCAAGGTGCTGGAGCTTCCCGTCCATGTCACCACCATCGCCACCACTGGTGAAACGCTGCAAGACAGATTCAATCTGTCTTGAAGATTGCACAGTGACAGCAGCAATCTGTGGTGACTTGCTCTGGGGAGCTTGGACTACTAGTACAGAGGCTTTGCTGAGGTTGTTTTGACCTGAGCAAGAACCCTTGACTCAAGCCTGGGCATGTTGCACTTTTCAATTCAAATTGGTCGGACCAGTTGATTTTGACACCGGCAGCATCCACAGCGGCTCTGCGCATCTGCAGTCTTACAATCGCCGCTCCATTGCAGCAACACAAACTGCAACTGGGCAGCAGAATATTAGAGTTGCTGCCAGTGTGAAGTCAAGCATGGTTTGCGTGTATGCTGGACTGCGCATCGGCAGCAGCGATTACTATCTTGCTGCCCAGTTGCGAGTTGCTGAGTACCAGCTCTTGGGAGTGCATGTGCTCCACGCTTATTACTGCCCTCCACCAACAACAAATGCTTATTTTTGCCGCTGCTGCTGCTTCTGCTGCTGCTTTTCCTGCAGTGCGTTTTGGTGCCTGGGTGAAGCGCACCTTTTCCCTCAAGCCGGCTCTGGAGCGCATCAGGGAGAACAGAAGGGAGCAGCGCAACCCAGAGATCCTGTCACAGCAGATAGAGCGCATGCGCTAACTTGGGTTGGCAACCACCAGCAGCAGCAATGAGATTATGAGCAGTGGTGGCTGCAACAGCGGTGGCAGCTGTTATGGCAGTAATGATGACTCTAAGGGAGAGGAAAGGGGGGGGGGGAGGTGGTCGGCATCAGAAGGCTGGAATTATGCAGCATTAGTTTGTGTAAGCTCAGGACAGCCCAGCAAGTATGCAGCTGCTGCAGCTGTCACATTCAATGATGGAAGTGTGGCTGACCCACAATGAGGCGGCTTCAACAGATACGTCCTGTGCTGTAACAGTGTGTTCACTGACCCGGTTGTAGTACAAGGAGTGTGTTCTTCCCTGTCTGCCGCGGTCATCCAGCCCATTGCGTAAGGTTGGCAGGGGCAGTCCGACTGAGTCTGTAAACACAGCATGTGTTCTGATTGTTTACTATGACTCTGAGAGTCATGACAGTAAGAGAAATTGAGCCTTGCAGCAAGTTGAGATGCTATGACAAACGTGCTGACAGTGTCGCACAAGGGCAAATTGCCACAAACGGACGGTCACCCCCCGGGGTCACCCCACTCAGGCTGAGTGGGTATTTGTGCCTTGAAGGCACTTTCTCCCCCTGGTCTCAGACCACCGAGATGATCTTGGTGTGCCGGCGTGGCTCAGCCACCAAGTACATTATCCCAAGGGTCTTGCGGCCGGAAACGGTACTTTCCTTCCTTCCTTGTTGTTACGACCCGCCGGGAGTCCAAGCTGGCAGCCTGCCAGCTCGTTCTCGGAAGGAAGTAATGAAGGGCTATTCCGGCTGCAAGGCCCTGCTCATGCAAATCAATCGAGCTATCAGCTGCTGGACTGCACAGCTCGACTTTGAAGTTCCAGCCTGGTGACTAGTTGAAAAATGCTCAGGCGGAGGCCAAAACAGACCAGACTTTGATAGTATCAATTTCATCCCATGAAAACCCCATACCCTCCCCCCCTCCTCCTGCCCCAGACCCCGCGGGCCCCGGCCGGGTGGTGGTGAGCCCCACAACCGCCACAGCTTTCTCGGTGCACGTGGTACTACTTGGGAGTTTAGTGCTCCAAACACTACTTGGGCTCAATAACAAGTAGTGGCATTACCACTAGCACATACACCTCGGATCAAGGCATTCACCATGGCCATGGCATGGGATACGGCAAAAACAAGTCTTCAAATGTCACCGATAGAATCTCACAACCACCATCGCCCAGGTCGTACTGTGTAGTAGTATGCTGCTGCTGCTACACACCATCACATACAAGTATGAGCTTTGTAAGAGCCGCCTCACAACGAATTGCAGACAACAGCCCTGCATCAACAGCCGTCATTGGCACCATTAACTGCCGCAACTGCTTGAGGCTTGAGGCCAGCAGTCCAGCGTCATCACCACACAAACCACACACAGCCAGATGCAGTCGTGTTAGTGCCGTCAATGCGCTGATTTGCTGCACGCCACCCTGGGGCATCACGATGCTACAATTATCATATCCAACTCCCTCAAGTGGGGAAGGTTGGCAACATGCCTGCCGAGTGTCAGAGGTGCTTGTTGCACACCACCCATTGGAACATCAAGTAGACACCTAAACTTCAACCCTGTCAGACTGACTGCTGCAGTACACAGTGTCAGCAGCTGTTGAACGGTGTGTACTGCTTGTTCAGCATCAGCACCAAAACCAGGGTCGTACACAAGGTTGCACAAGGCGGACAGCTGAGGCCATGAGCTGGCCGCTAGCATGACATGATTATGATGTGCATAACTTAGTTTCAACTTGCTCAACCCAGGCAGGCTAGCCAGCGCCAACAGGTCTGCTGATGTTTCCACAGAGCCCACAGTCTCCAAGCTTTCTAGCTGTGTACAGCTGGGTCAATGCCGTGTATTCCTCAAAGCACCTGACGAGTGAACCATACGCACACTCAACCTTGAGGCTTTTCAGTTGCACCGGCAGCCCAAATATGTGACAGTTCCTAAAGTAGCCTGCCTGCAAGGCAGTCAAGTGCTGCAGCTGGTCATGTGTTCTACAGACAGTGGCCCACCCCAAACGCCCTCAAGATGCAGTTCCTTCAACTGCACAGGCAGGCACGGTGAATGCACACAATGAAAACATTTTATGCCTAGTGCTGTGAGCTGTACATGTGTTAACTGCTGGGTTGATAAGATGCACATGGAACTTTGGTGTTCCATCAGCCCCTCAAGTAGCCTCAGATTTGTCAATGTCGTCACTGTTTTCAACGCCTTGAATTCAGTGTTTCCCTGTTGCCGCTCCTGCCATTGCAGTTTTGCAGCTGCACATGCTGTGCCGCTGCAAGCTGCACTGTTGCGGTCAACAGCGTCAGCCTGGCTGAGCCGAGTCCAGGTGATGCATGCCTGTGCTGTCAAATGTGGAGAGGTATCATCACTTCATGCAAGCCCCTGTGCTGCATCAGCAAGCACTTTCAGGGCTGCAACCACATGACCTACCACACTCACAACCCGGCATGCTGCCTGCATCTGATGCAGGCGGCCTGCACTTCTCAAAGACCTGCATCTCCAAGACACTGTCTTGGTGACCTGCCTAGCCTAGGTAGGGGCCTACGTAGGCCTAGCCTAGGTCTACAGTATGATACTAGGCCCTTCCTTCGCAAGAAGGTCTACTCTACTTGTTCTAAAGCACTGATCAGTTCTCATGAATTACGAAAGTAAGGGTGGATAGATAGGGAATAGACCGTCTGTTGGGCCAAAAGCTATTTCTGTAGCGCCATCATAGTATGGCCTGCGTAGGCCACATGACAATATTTATACGCATACTAGCCAGAGCAGTGTTCCAAACTGAGCCTTGCGCTTTGCAGGTTGGCACTCCATCACTGCACCTTGCAAGGTAATCTCAAAGACCTGCTGCAGGTATGACAACGCCCACGGTGGGCAGACTTGAATGCAATTGCAAGCTGCACAATTATGGCAGCATAAGTTTAGTGTTTACACTGAGTGCGGCTCATGAGTTAATCAGTTGGGCCGCTGAATCTTCAAACACGGTGTGCCACTATGGCTGAGCCACCAAGTACTTCTCCACCTTGAAGGGCCTTGCGATCAGAAAGGGCAACTTCTGTTGATAATAATTGATACCATCAGCCATAGCATTTACTGCCATCGGCCTCGCGCCCGATGTTTTGCAGGCGGATTGTCTAATCATTTATTACCATCCTCCTTTACGACAAAGGGCAACCGCTGTTCCTTCAACCATGGCTGTCTAGCCAGGCCACTGTATATCAGTACACAAACAGCATGCCATCAGTGACTGGACTGCCGGTCCAGTGTGCAGTGAGAGCACATGCATATGAACACATAATCATACAATGATTGCTGCGCACTACAAATGACATAATGTCACACCAGATAGAGTACTACTGGGGCCCACTTGTGACTTCACTGTCCACGGCGTAACTTTGAGGCAATGGACTCAGTTCATAGTATTCACTACAAAAGGAGTTCTTTTTGGAGATATCATTTACTAATATAATGATCTCTGACCGGTTGCATTGCTGAACCAGCAAAAGCAAGCAATCACCAGCCTTGCCTGTTGCTATGCACACACGGTACAGAGTCTGCCTCTGAATACAAGACGTATACAGCATGCATACAGCAACAAAACTGCCAAAACAAAGTAAAAGTACTAGGAGATTATTGTTCAACATGGCAACAACATAGTAATGCATGTTGTATTCCCCCCAGATCAGTCCCTCCCCCTCTCTCCTCCCTCGCTGTGCATCATCAAGAGTCCATGCAGGTATATATGCAAGCAGCAGGTGCCGGGCATTTTTCCTGACATTATGGATCAGATGACATGATTGTTGCAGGGTTGTAGCATGTTGATACGACAATGACATGGGTGTGTTTGTGATTTGTGAAACTCACTATCGCAATATGTGTATGGCGTATTGCATCAAGGTATTTGTGTAGCTGCTTTGGGAGTCTTTGAAGGCATCCTGAACTGTACTTGTTTCCTGTGCTGAATGCATAAAAAATGTCAGCAGACTCCCACGCAGTGAAACCATTCCCAAAAAAAATAGCAAACCCTTCATCTCTCCTGTGTAACTCACAAAAACACCAAACGGGTGAGATTCAACTGCTGGTGGTTGTGTTGATTACCACTATTTTGAACTCGAATTATCACTGCAGCAGTCTAAATGCGCATCAGCAGACCCATGACAGCAGCAGCACCCACAAACCACTGCAGAAACAGAGCTACAGCAAACTGCACTGCATTAGCACCGCTTGTCATACCAGCACATCTGGCATCCTGTGTCAGACCAGCCTGCACCAGATTCTCATACTGTTCCAATGTGATTGCTGTGCTGTTTTCCAATGGGTTCAACAAGCTGCTGATTGCCTTGTTATTGCCTGAAATGGCCTGCAGCTGTGTGTCACAGATGCCTTCTGCTGGATAGAACCAGATTGGGCGATTGTTGAGGTCCTGCACTTCACGATAGTTCTGGCCGGTGATCTTGTGGCACAGCTGGTGGTCAAGAGCGTCTGCAAGCAGCAGTGGTCATTAGAAAAGAACTTTCCATTGTTCTGTGGTCAGTTAGGGGGCCTAGCAGTCGAATGATGTGTGGGGTTGCTTGCCTGTTTTGAAGGCGCACAATGTCAATATCGTGCAGAGATCAAAAGTTGATGACGTGCCATATGGCATGTCAGCACTGTTTCCTGGGGCAGTTGGGAAATGGAGGCGAGGTTCTTCCCTTGTGGCTTGAGTAGCAATGTCACACCTATGTCTGAGACACCTCACTTCAGCCACTGGCTGTGTTCAAAAGCATCACTGGTGAAACCACACGTGTGCGGCACGGTGTGGCGCATCTAGGATACCAACCCCCGGCCCTGAGCCCTCACCTTCGGCCCAAGCTGGCACCTCAAAATCTGTAGTTGTCGTGTTATCTGCAGCACCCTTTGTGGTACCTGCTGCCCCCTGGAGGTTGAACACCTGACAACCTTGGGTGCCCTGCTTCAGCTTGAAGTGTTACTGCAGTGCTGTTTGTGTCTTGACACTGAGTCTCACCAACAGCCAGCTGGAATTGGTGTAGCTGCAGGCAGAAGCAAAACCTATATGGTTGTTTGTTGTTTGTATAATGGCAACCTCAGTACCTTGTTTGTAGATGGCATGGACTGTAAAGTGAAGAGGGACCCTTAAGTATCATCATGAGTGTCACCGTTGGCGCACAATGAGCAATACTGCACATTGATGTGCATGTATCCCATCCGGCAGGCTGCTGCCAGAGGTTTCCGGGAGGTTGATACGCAGAAAGAGGCATCTAAAGTCAACTCTTGACTTCAGATTTGCTGAGGGAACCACTGCAGTTTGAGGCCCAGGCTGGGCCTCAGTGCATGGCATGCAGCAGTCAGCTGATCACCCAGCGGGCCACAGTGTGTGACCTGTTGCTGGCAGAACTTCAGAAGACAGGCCCTGTGCCGCTCAATTTTGATCCAGAGAAGCTTGGAAACAAGGTTGTGGTCAGAACTGCTGTTGCCGCTGAGGGGCCCTCAAGCATGGCTGGGCAAGACGGCCAATGACATAGGGTCTGTTTCCCTGACTCAGCATAACCAGCCCCGGCTTGCCAAGCCGTTGAAAGTTCCAACAGCAAACAATGCCTACCTGTTCCCTGCTGATCTTGACGGGTGTGGTCATCAGATGCCACAGAACACTGGAAGACCAGGTGCAAGGGGGAGTGGTCAGTGAACCTGCAGGGGCAGCAGACGACACCATCAACACCTCACTGCTTGGCCGCAAGCTTGCTGAGTCAGCAGAATGGTGCCACCAGTGATATTAGTAATACAGCCGTGTATGGTGTGATTGATCTGCTGCTTTGTTTTGCCCACTTTCAAGGCGTAAGCTGAATCCACAATCACAGAGAAGCCAGCCAATGAGTGGCAGCAGTTGCTACATGTTGTGCACTGCCACCTTGTCAAGGTCACAATGACTGAGGAGGACAATTTGAGTTGCATTGCAGCAGCTGCTCACCCTCATATGTTATGTAGCTGCGGTCAGCTGGCAGCACCTTGTCAAACTTTAAAGTAGCACTTGCAGGGAGGTATGCAGTACTCTGCAAAGAGCATCAGATCACTCATACATATCCCTATTTCTATGGCATTACCAAGTGTGAGAACATCGCAGATCTGGCAAAGAACCAGCCAACACTGTCTTTGGTGCTCCAAAAGTGGAAGTGGTATATATATCTGCAGTACCATGAGAAGTCTTGCGGCAAGTGACTTACATCTTCGTTGTATGGCATGGCCGAGAAGACGGTGTTGACAAAGGAGTTGCCTTCTGCTGCATCAGATTCGTCCAACTCAAAAAGAATGCCAACAACTGTGATGCAGCCCTTGTCACCACAAGATGGCAGGGTATCATTGTATACGTAGTTGACAATGTGCATCTCCAGAGGGTACTCCTTGCCTGCAGTCCAGAACCATGAAGCATATCAATGGCAATGCCCACATGACCTCATGCAGCAGTTGTGGGCGGCCCTAGCTAGGCTAACACTGGGCCTTGAGATCTGGGGCACTCTACTTACTCCTTATCACTGATAGACTTAAAGTGTGATCCGCATGTTACCAACTGCACAGCGACAGACGGCGGCAATGATGACTATGATATTCGCTTTCTCATGTCCATGCAATGCCCTGATATCATGCTGCTGAGACAGTGCAACACCTGCTTGCGGATTTCAACTCACCATCAACAAGGTGCTCACTGCGTGTGTGGAAGTGGAACTGGGCAGGGTTGATGCTGACTCGTGACAAGGCACCATTAGCAGCATTGCTGAATTTAGAAGTCAAGACAGCTGTGGACGCATCACCTGCAGGACAAGAAAAACAGCGACATTGAGTCATGTGCGGCGACAGCAAACGCTGTTATGCAGGCAAAGCCGGACGACTCAGGGCTCAGTTCTGAAGCTAGAACTAGCTGCTGCGCAAGCGTATGCAAGTAAGACATGCACATTCTGTGACAGAATTTCTGTCCCAAACACAAACTGCGCAGTGGCATGCATATCGAGAAATCATATTGTGCTGACAGCAATGCTCGATGCACACATTTTGTGCAGACTGAACTTGTGTCCCTGATGCACATGACAGCATTCACTGCAGAGTGTCAGCACACAGTACAAAGTGCTTGCAGGATACGCTTCATAGAGGGAATTATGCTCTTGAACAAATACGACCGTCAAAGTCTGCACTCACGTCTGACAACCACAGACGCATCTGGCTTATAGCTTGGAGGCAGATTGACTACCACAGTGTGGCCGTTGTTCTTGATGTTGATGTTGCTGCCGTTGGAGGACAACTGCCCATAGTTGAACTTACTTGCCTCGTTGTCATTCACGCGATGCAGGGCTGCGGTGATATGCGCAGTGCTTCAGTTTATGTTGTCAGATGGTGTTTGCATATGTCTAGCGCAATCAAGCAGCTGCATGGGCTTGGCATTGCCGCAATGCTGCTGCTGCTACGCTAGTAGTGTCAGCAGTATCAGAGAGTTACCAGCAGCAGCCAATCACCAGTGTGGCCAGGGACATGAATGGGACTTTGATGGATTCCTGAGCATGTTGAGAACTCTTCAGGCCAATCTAGCCCAATATAAGCGTAGGTGTAGTGCCCTGGGGCACCCTGCATGCAGAGGGGGTGAAATGGCGGGCGACAAGTCGGCAACAATGCCGCATCCAGTCGAACAGCCTCTCATGTTATCACTTGCTGAAATAAAAATGATATTCGCGAACACTTTGTACGTAGATCGAGCACGTGGGTGTTCGGAGTTAAACAGCAGAAGCCGGCGTATGGCAATTGCTGTATGGCATATCATAGTGATCCGACAGCTAAAATTGGATTTCGAAGCCTTACCGTGTCATGGCGTGATCCGTACAAGTACACACAGCTTTCAACTGATGTGAAGGCAAGGAACAAGCCCACAGCACAAGCAAGGTGTTGCACCAACATGCCGGATTGATCAATACGCCTTCACAACCACGTCAATCTAAAGTCCAGCAAGTTACGCGCCACAGTGCAAATGGGCAGCTTGTATCAAGAGGCTTGTTGAGAATAATCAATTGATCGTGTTTATTGACATGGTGCTTTGGCGATGACTATATCCTGTACACAGGCTGGACTAAGCTAACTGTAAAAATGATCACCTCTGTCAGTTGGCACGTCAGTTGGCACTTCACTGTTCACTTGATTGATGTTGCCATTGCACAGCTTGCCAGGATCAATAAGCTTGCATACAACAATAGGCGTTAACAAGTTGCACGATTTCTCGGCTGTTTTTGAATTCTCAGCGGCGGAATGTACTTTGTGCAACAGCAGATCTATATCTAGAAACCACTGGTGGCTACTTGAAACGGCGCACATTTTTGTAAGGATTGCTTGACCCCGGTGCAGGATATATGCGATTTATTCAGCTTCAGCATTAGAGGCTCTCAGTGTTGTAATCACCCGAAAGCTGAGCACCCTCATGCTGGCCAGCAGCAGTAGTAGTCATGGTGCCACCACTGACATCAAAGGCGACGGCAGCTGTACTGGCAAGCCTTGGTGAGCTTTTGATACAAACAGCTTTATGCTTGACAAGGATGTCACTACCAGCAGCTGCCACTTGGTGCATGTCTGTGCTGTGGAGAGGTGCCATCACTTCATGCAAGCCCCTGTGCTGCATCAGCAAGCACTTTCAGGGCTGCCATCATATCACCTACCACAGTGTTACGCTCACAACCCGGCAAGCTTCCTGCATCAGCCTGCACTTCTCAAAACCCCTGCGTGTAGCCACAGACCAGCACCAGTAATCACCAAGTAGCCTACTTGGTCTATCTAAGTTAGATGATCTAAACACCTTGGCCTGGTCAGTGAACATGCTGCTGGGCAGCCTGCCACCACACTTCCGAGTTGTTGCTTGCCAGACGACTACTTCATCCTAATCTCAAGATGCGTGATGCATTTTGATTTGCCACAGCTAAAGCTGCCACTAGTACTGAGAGAGTCCCGGACCCTTCACTAAGTTATTGGCACTACTTGCCAACATCGGCTAAAATGCTGCACACTTAAGGCGCACCATCCTTCAAGCATGACTTGATGATCAGCTGGTTACTTCTTTCTTAAGAAAGCAGATTATTCCCAAAATGGTGGCACCATTCCCAGCAGGGTGTACATCAGCAGCCCAGCACCGCCTGCATACACCACTTTCTTACAGACCCTGGTTGCTGCCGCAGCGACCGTCGCCGACGGCTGGGTGCTGTGGCACAGCAGCAGCAACAACAACAGCGGTGACCGAATCAATAACTGCCAGCAAGATACTAAGCCCCGGTCCGCACACTAGAGTCTAGTAGAAGCAGGTGCAATCTGCTTGGTCTAGATGTGGTTCTTGGCAGGAACACTGAGTTACCAGCTTTGAAAGCAAAAGTGGATGGCCCAGAGAACAGACTCCATGCATGGGTTTATTCATCAGTAGGGCCCAGTGGCTGGCCTACATAGGCCACGTAATAATCAATCAACTGATAATAATAACAATCAGTACTTTGCAGCCATAGCATTTACTGCCATCGGCCCCGCGCCTCAAATCTACCCAGTGTATTCAATCCAATTTCGGACAATCCATCAACTGATATATATTTATCAGCATACCGTGACATGTTGTGTAACAATGTTTCTGCCACATGATGCATCAACTGGCAGGCTGCTGCCAGTTTTGGCTTCGCAGCCTTCCATGCTCAGTTGTGTTGTGTCTCGCCGGTGTTGGAGTTCTGCTGGGTGATATCATGGCGTGAGTTGCCAAAATACTACCCCCACCGAGTGGGCTTTTGTGCCTTGAAGGCGCCCCTGAGGGTGGTCTAATATTGGTGTGCCAGTGTGGCTGAGCCACCAAATACTACCAGTGTTCAATGACGTTTTGGCAAAACTCAGGCTCGGAGCCTTGGGCTTTGCAGGTGGGCACTCAGTCACTGCACCTTGCAAGGTGGATACCAAGACCTGCGGCAAGTCTTGCCAACTTGGACCTGAGGTCTAGTAGGTATGACACTGTCATGTGGACAGAGTTGAATGCGAGCTGCACAACCATATAGCAGCATAACCACTCAGTGGTCACTGAGTGCGGCTCATGAGTTGCTCAGCCGGGCCCCTCAGCAAACCTTCAAGACTGTTCACGGTGTGCCAGCATGCCTGAGCCACCAAGCACTTCTCCCAAGGGCCTTGCGACCGGCAAAGGTAACCTTCCTTCCTTCAACCTGGCCGATGTATGTCTCTACACAAGCGGCACGCTGACTAGACTGCACCCTGTGGCGGTCATGTACATGATGTGAACACACAACATGATTTGTTTGCTAAGCTTAAATTGTCACACCAGCCGAAATACCCCACATGTGACTTTGGTAACATCCGATGTTATATTGAATATAGTGATGTTCTCTGACCAGCCATATAGCTGGACCAGCAGTATCAAGCAAACAAGCAGCATTTCTTGTTGATATGCGGACCTGGTGCAGAGTCTGCGTCTGAACTCATTGTGTACAGCAACAATCTTACCACTGGTAGACTCACGTAAGTGTACTAAGCGAGTATTGTTCAAGTTGCTGCATTCTGCTGCAAGGCATATATAAAACGCTGATTAACTACCAGTTATTGGCCCGATAACAGTCAGTGACGGTAGGCTACCGTCATGGCATACCATACCGTACAACCTGGCCACAGGGGCACACTAAAGGAACCAACAGAGTCGCTCATGGGGTGCATGTATACAACACTACAATCACGGATGGCATCACACTCAACTTGACAACTTGGGCCATATCTCACTGCCAATTGCAATTGCCAATTGGCAGTGCCAAGTGACATCTGAAGTGGCGCCTCAACTTCTGGCATAAGACACTAGACGCAGTTGGACTACAGCCAACAAGCATGCAAAAAACGAGCAACTAAATTTGCGCTTGTGATGCATAAACAAGGATTAAACATCCCCAACAGGCTGAGTAATTCCACCACAATGGTCCCACAAAACAGACTGATCTTCTCACAAAGCAGACTGCCAGTTTGCATTTTCATAATATGGCAGTGACAAGGATGCGTTTGTGATTAGTAAAACAAATGACATCGTATATCCTATTGCACCAAGGCATTGGCGTAGCATATGGTTCAGTCAGGTTCTAGAACCAGTGGTGTTGAACGCATGAAAATTGTCAGCAGACTCCATGCGGTGAAACCATTCCAAAAAGGTTTTTGCGAACCCTTTATCTCCCCTAAGTAACTCACAGAAAAAGCCACTTCGGATGCGGTTTGACAGCTGGAAGCTGAGTTCATGACCACTATTTGCGATTCTCAATCTTCAATGCAGCAGTTTAAGTGTGCATCAGCATGCCCATGACAGCAGCAGCACCCACAAACCACTGCAGAAACAGACCTGCAACAGATGCTGCTGCCTTAGCACCGCTTGTCATACCAGCACATTTGGCATCCTGTGTCAGACCAGCCTGCACCAGATTCTCATACTGCTCCAATGTGATTGCTGTGCTGTTTTCCAATGGGTTCAACAAGCTGCTGATTGCCTTGTTGCTGATAATAGTATGGCCTGAAATGGCCTGCAGCTGTGTGTCACAGATGCCTTCTGCCGGGTAGAACCAGATTGGGCGATCGTTGAGGTCCTGCACTTCACGATAGTTCTGGCCGGTGATCTTGTGGCACAGCTGGTGGTCTTGAGCGTCTGCAAGCAGCAGTGGTCATCAGATAAGAACTTTCCATTGTTCTGTGGTCAGTTAGGGGGCCTAGCAATCAAATGATGTGTGAGGTTGCTTGCCTGTTTTGAAGGCGCACAGGGTCGAAGGCACCGTGCATGAATCAAGGGTTGATAACATGCCATGTCTGCACTGTTTTCTAGGGCACTCGAGACATGGAGCCAAGGTTCGCCCCTTGTGGAGTGTCCTTGGAAAGCAACATCACATCATATGTCTGATACAACTCCACTTCAGCCATCTGTGTGCACTGTTAACAACAGGAGCATCACTGATGAAACCACATACATGTGTGCAGCACATCTAGGACACCAACCCCCGGCCCTGAGCCCTCACCTTCGGCCCAAGCTGGCACCTCAAAATCTGTAGTTGTTGTGTTATCTGCACCACCCTTTGTGGTACCTGCTGCCCCCTGGAGGTTGAACACTGGTAGCTTGACACCTGACAACCTTGGGTGCCCTGCTTCAGCTTGAGGTGTTATTGCAGTGCTGTTTGTGTCTTGACATTGTGTCTCACCAACAGCCAACTGGAACTGGTGTAGCTGCAGGCAGAAGCAAAACATAATGGCAACCTCAGCACCTTGTTTGCAGAAAGCACGAGTCTTAAATCAAAGAGTGGCCCTTGAGTGTTAAGATGGGTGTCATGAATTGCCCACCGTGAGCCATGTGCAAGTATCCCATCCGGCAAGCTGCTTTCTGATAGCCTCAGTGTAAGCCTTATAGAGGTTTATGCACATCAAGTTGCAAATTTTGCTGAGGCTCAGCCCAGCACGGTGCATGGCATGCAGCAGATAGCTGATTACCCAGTGCGCCACAGTGTGTGGCCTGCCGGGCTGGCAGAACTTCAAAAGACAGGCCTTGTGCTGCTGCTCAACACCGACTTTGACCCAGTCAACACTGAAAATGAGGTTGCTGCCCTGGCAGAACTGCTGTTGCCAATGAGGGCCCCTCAAGGATGGCTGGGCAGAATGCCCCCTGATATAGAGTCTATCTTTTCTGAATATAACACTTGCCACGTAGCTAGCCCTAGCTTGCCAAGCCGTTGAAAGTTCCAACAGCAAACAATGCCTACCTGTTCCCTGCTGATCTTGACAGGTGTGGTCATCAGATGCCACAGAACACTGGAAGACCAGGTGCAAGGGGGAGTGGTCAGTGAACCTGCAGGTGCAGCAGACGGCACCAAACATGTCACTGCTGAGCAGCAAGCTTGCAGAATCAGCAGGCTGGTGCAATCAGCAGTAGAATCAATGAGCGTGGAACACGGTGTGGTTGATCTGCTGCTTCGCATCGACAACATTGACAATGTTGGCCTTCAAGGCCTGAACTGGGACCACAATCAAGCAGAAGCCAGCCTATTGTTGGCAGCAGCTGCTACATGTTGCGCAACTTGCAGTGCCACCTCAACAAGGTCACAGTGACTGAGGTCAATTATGGGGTGCATTGCAGCAGCTGCTCACCTTCGTATGTTATGTAGCTTTGGTCTGCTGGCAGCACCTCATTAAAGTTCAAAGTAGCATCTGAAGGGAGGTATGCAGTGCTCTGCAAACAGCAGCAGACCACTTATAACTATTGTATTCTGATGGCACCTGTGTGTGAGCATCGTAAACCTTGCAAAGAACCAGCCAACGCTGCCTTTGGTGCTATAGAAGTGAAAGTAGCACTATCGCCACAAAGCCCACACTGTGGGCTTCTAGTGTCACTAGAAGTCTTGCGGCAAGTGACTTACATCTTCGCTGTATGGCATGGCTGAGAAGACGGTGTTGACAAAGGAGTTGCCTTCTGCTGCATCAGATTCATCCAACTCGAAGAGAATGCCAACAACTGTGATGCAGCCCTTGTCACCACAAGCCGGCAGGGTATCATTGTATACGTAGTTGACAATGTGCATCTCCAGAGGGTACTCCTTGCCTGCAGAACAGAACAATGAACTTCATTGTTGACATGGCATGTCAGTAGCAGTGCCCACACGACCTTCATGCAGCAAGTGAGTGCAACCACGGCTACGGCAACACTGGGGCTTGGAACCCAGCACTCCTTACAGGTGTGATGCAAATGTCACATGCATATGCGATTATATAGTCACTATAGTAGTACCATGGAGCTACACAGCGACAGTTGGCAGCAATGATAACTCATTTGTCTGCACATGTCCATACAGCATCCTGATATGATGATGCTGAGGCACTGCGTCGCTGCCTGCGCATCTCAACTCACCATCAACAAGGTGTTCACTGTGTGTATGGAAGTGGAACTGGGCGGGGATGATGCTGGCTCGTGACAAGGCGCCAGTAGCAGCATCGCTGAACTTGGAAGTCAAGACAGCTGTGGCAGCGTCACCTACACGACAACAAAACAGCGACATTGAGTCATGTGTGGCGACAGCAAACGCTGTTGTGCAGGCAAAGCTGGATAAGCAACTGAGCAAGGACTCAGTCCTGAATCCTTGCTATGGATTCAGTCCAACTTCAGTGATGCTAGGCTAGCTTCTGTGCAAGCGTACGCAAGCAACACATGCACCCTCTGTCCAGAATATAAACTGCATATCAGGATGTGTTTCAGTTCAACACTGTTGTGCCGACAGCAATACTCGGCGCTGCATGTGTATGATGCATTCCAGGAACTTGTCTGACTGGTGCATATGACAGCATCAACTGCAGAGTGCCAGTACACAGTGTGCTCCGCAGTGCTTGCGCAGGATACCCTCCATAAAAGACTCCCTCCCGTATGGTATGCTCTTGAGCAGATCTTACTGCCAAACTCTGCACTCACCTCTGTAAACCACAGACGCATCTGGCTTATAGGTCGAAGGCAGGTTAACCACCACAGTGTGGCCGTTGTTCTTGATGTTGATGTTGCTGCCGTTGGAGGACAAATGGCCATAGTTGAACTTACTTGCCTCATTGTCATTCACGCGACGCAGGGCTGCAAGTAGCATGCACGGTGCTTCAAAATTCGCTCTCACATGATATTGCACATGTCTAGCGCAATCATGCAGCTTGACATCACACTGCGTTCAGGCACTTATCCAAAATTGGCAATGCCGTAGCACCAATGATTAGTGTTAATGGTAATGAGCCTTGGAGGAACCAGCAACACCCGCTCACCAGTGTGGCCAGGGACATGAATAGGACTTTGATGGGTTCCTGAGCATGTTGGAAACTCTTCAGGCCAATCCAGCCCTGTATAAGCGTAGGAGTAGTGTCCTGGGGCACCCTGCATGCGGAGGGACGAAATGGCGGGCGAAGGCAGCCAGGGTGCCGCCTCCTATCAAAAAGATCAGACAACCTCTAACAGTATCATATGATAAGTCACATACGATCATCATCATGAATACAGTTTACACAGTTGGTATGCGAATTGAGCACGTGGGTGTTTGTACTGCGGTGGTCAAACAGTAGAAACTGGCGTATGGCAACTGCTGTGTGGCATGGCATATAGCCATATACTGTGATCCACAGCTCCGGTTGGTTCTCAAAGTCTTACCGTGTCATGGCGTGATCCGTACAGGTACAAGCAGCTTTCCACTGATGCAAGAGCAAGGAACAAGCCCACAGCACATGCAAGTTGGTGCACCATCATATTGGATTAATGATCACGGCTCCACAAGCACGTCAACCTGAAGTCCAGCAAGTTGCCCGCCACTGCAAATGTGCAGCTTGTGTTGAGATGCCTGGTATCGTACTGAGACGAGTAGTTATATAGTAATTTGATACAATAAGGCTCTGTAGATCTCCTGGGAATGCTCAGTAGAATTCAGTAAATACTTGCAGCCCCTCAACGCCCTATGCCACAACCCTGGTATGACCAGAAGGCGCAGTACGTTGCTCTTACAACTGTATACAAACTATAAACACTATATGAAGTATGTCTAGGGCAGCAAAGCCGCAGATGCTGCTGCTGTAGGACTGCACAGATAACAGTGACCATCGAGTTGGTAGAAGTTGCAGAAAACCTCTGGGAGCTCCGCAGAACTAGATACCAACCCAGTCAGGGCATATTGCTACGTAGATACCACTCGTGGCTACTTGAGACGCACGCACTGTTGCGAAGCTCGCTTGACGAAGGTGCAGGTCCTGTAATGGTCCTGTGCTTATGATACAGATTGATGTGGCAGTCAGCAGTGCGCACTGCATGCATGGGGGCGACGACGTACCAATGGTGGTCTTTTGATGGCCCTCCGAGGCTCGGAGCTTGTGGACCCCCTACATTTCTGCATTGCACGGCCGACTTGGTGAGCCTCACTGAGGCTGAGACACCTGAGACACCTGCACTGCTCAAGTAACCGTGCGCCTCACCTTTCAGAGATGAAAAAGGCAACAGAGGTGAGAGACAGTCACTAATTAACAGTACGTAATTCATACGATGAGGTATGCATGTATGGATTCAAGGCCGATCAGACATCTGCCGCACTGCGCAGTGCATCAGTTGGGCCCTAACAAACTTCGCATTGAGCTGAGCCTATTTATCAAGCATACTAGCCACTTAAAACATAAGTCATCACCAGAGCTTCCGAAGAGTCTGTACAGCATGCAGTGCATGCCTGTGCTGTCAAATGTGGAGAGGTATCATCACTTCATGCAAGCCCCTGTGCTGCATCAGCAAGCACTTTCAGGGCTGCAATCATATCACCTACCACACTCCCAACCCGGCATGCTTCCTGCATCAGCCGTGTCCCATCTCTGGCATCTCAAAATCCTGCATGCAGCCACAGGTTAACACCCGTTATTGAATAATAACTCAGTAGGTTGGATGATCTAAACGCCCTGGCCTGAACATGCTGCTGGTGGCGCCTGCCACCACACTTCCGAAGTGTTGTTTGCCATCAAACTGAGTTGACTACTTCCTCCCAACCTCAAGATGCTTCCAAAGTGCATGAGGAAAGTCACTTGGCCACAATTTGGGCTGTACAACATCTTTTCATGAATCAGCTAATCTGCTACCTATACAAGGCCGTGCTCTACTGGCGTTGATTGCAACATTGGCTGAACCGTTCAGCAGTGCTGCACACTTAGCCTGCATGGCGCACCATGATCCTTTCAGCATGACTTGATAATCAGCTGACTAGTGTGTTAAACCAGATTATTCCACACCATTCCCAGCAGGGCCGTCATCAGCAGCCCAGCACCGCCTGCATACACCACTTTCTGCACCAACAGCAGCAGCAGCCGCGGTGCAACCGACTCAGAAAGCTGCCAAGGTGGCAGCGGCATTAGTCTGCTGGATATGCCAGGTGAATTGCTACTCGTCTGCACAGCATGCATAACATGGTGTGTGCAGGACCAATATGTTGGGCATACATCAATGCAGCTGTTGGTGTTGTATACCTTCCGGATGGCCAGATCCAGTTCTGCTGTTGGCACCTGCTGCATGCCCGTGCCGTCAACATCCCAGATGCTGGCCTGTTGCAATAAAACATAACACAACATCAGCAGCAGCAGCAGCAGCACTTTTCCCCAGCACGATTTGCTACCAACCGCAGGCCCTTCTGAGGGAGCAAAATTTTCTGGTCTGCTGATGCACAGACAGCATGTAGAGCAGCATATGCTGGCCCAATGGATGGCCACTGCATGAGCATGGTCTGCCTTGTGGGATGGGGCAATCAGAGCTTCTCAAAGTATGCAGTTTCACCAGTGTACAGTACCATAGCAGTACAATGTTGCTGGAGACTGTTACGCATATCTCAATAGGCCTCAGTGCCATGATGGCACACTGTACAATCCCCTATGCACAAACCACATCCTATCATAAGAAGTGCATGGTCCTGCTTAGCCAAGCATAGACGAGACTCCAGCAGTCTAGGCAGACCTCTTCTGCAGCACCCACACTGCCAGTAATGTGCTGTAATAGGCCCTATTACAGCACACTACAGGCAACAAAGTTTGCAGAAAGTCCAACTTCCCTGGGATCCCAGGGGTGCAGGCTGCAGCGCTGTGGAGCCTTTGCCAGTGTCAGTGCTGACTCGGTGAACACTGTAGTAGTACTGCACTAGTGCTTTGCCCAAGGGCTCAACTGGTGGTCATATCATGCTGCTCACTGCAGTGCGACTGCCTCTAAGAGTCTCAACAGAGTGAGCTCACCAGTGCTATGGATCAGAGGCCAGCTGCACCGGACCCCAGCTCCACCAGCCCAAAGGCAAATGGAGCAAACACCGCCCCCTTGAGCAGAGATCTGAAGCCTTCATTGGACACATCAGCACCCACCAGGGCGAAGCCGGCGGCTGCAGATGCCACCTGCATCACAAATCCAATCATCATGCAGTGCAAGGGCGTTGAGGGCAAAGGCCTGACGTGCAGGGCCACACTCCAATTCTTTGAGAGAACCTGAAGTACTTTTGCTAGCAGCGCTGTACTTTTTATGAATGATGAGTGGTGCCACTACTCTGCTGGCGGCCAGCTTGAATGCTACTTGTATATTGCTGTCAGTGAGGTTGGAACATATGCCTGGCTGGTCGGTCTGCCAGACACTCTGAGAGCACCTTTGTGCCTTTGCGGCAGACGTACTGCTACTGCCAGTAGCATTGCCAACTTGAGGCATGCAGCATGCAGCATCGTATAACATGCATCACGCAATGACTGGCGCTCCATGCCCAGGAAGCCTTCCTGGGCCCATGATGGGCCAGTACTAGTCACTGGTCAGGCCAGCCATGATTGCGCTGCTCAATCACTTAACGTCCATGACAGATATGAAAGCCTGCCACTGGCTTATACTGCTCATGATCTTGAGCTGGTCTGACATACGCAGTATGCTGAGTGAGTAAGATTACCACTTACTTACAATCAGTGCAGAGCCCAGTGTCGCCCGGCGTGTTCTCTCTTGTGGGTCAATGTTCACCAGGCTGGCAGCTGAACGGGCACGAGCTTCCGCACGCTCAGCATCAGTGCGCTGCAGGGAAGAGGGGGTGAATATTGTGGCAGCAGCAGCAGCAGTTGGCAGTTAGCACCGTGCCAGCCATTACTTATGGACAAACGTCCTCAACATGGGGCTACTGCCAGGTAGGCCTGGCAGGCCCTGAAAGGGCTTTCCACTCCTCAGTGGATTGACTCATAAAATGAAAGCATTACACAGACTGGACTTCATGCCTGCCCTGAAGGCCCTGGCAAGGGCTTCCCATAATTGCAGCTGTGGCAGCATTTCCAGCCAAAGGGATGTAGAGGAGTTGTACATCTGATGTAGTGCTCAGTGCTGACAACATCACACTACCATATCAAGTAACATATCAAGTAACATATCAAGCAACATCATAACTGTAATGAAGCGAGTGACTCTGTGGAAAATCTCCAAGATATTATGATCTTGAAGGCACGGCCCGCGCCACAATGACATGATCATTAGCAATGCAGCATATTGTACTGCACACATGTACAGCTTGGCACCTTCACTAGGTGTCTGGCAGTACAAAAGCAGTTTGGCACGACACATTGGTAACTGGCAGTGACATTCACGGCTAGCAGTGCTAAAAGTAGATGTCAAGACCCTTTCAAATAGCAACTAAGCAGTAGCTAGCCTATGCATGGAATGCGACATGTAGCCTCTCTTCAGCTGTTTTTTCAAGCGCTGCTTCAAGTTGAAAAGCTAAATGGCTGTCTGCACTGCCAGTGTCTTCGTAAGAAATGCATGCAGTGCGGTACCACATGCAAGCTGACAAGGCTTGTCAAGATGCCGCATCAGCAGCTGCAGCATTGGCATAGTACTGTTACTCCTGACTCAGAATGCTGCATCTTGTGACGAGCCTTGTCAGCTTGCATGTAGTACCATACAGGTGCAGACATCATCATTGGTATGTAGTTCACAAGCCTTGTACTGAATTGCCCCTCCTTTCCCCCCGCCTCAGCACACCTGGTCTACAGGTCCCATCCTGATTGAGATGCCATACCTATCAGTGGTGCCTTGGTTGGCCTGATCGCAGTAGCAGCAGCAGCAGCAGCAGCAGCAGCAGGTTGCCAGCACAGGGAGCTTGAGATAACAAGAGATAACTGCTAATAAGCATAAGTACTGACGCCGTAATCCTAAACTCAAACGACCAGGTAATGCTACTGAAACAGACATTGTGCTCAATTCGATAGCAGCCTCAAAGTGGTGCTGCCAACAATGCTGCAACAAGTGTGCGTGCACCAGATTGGGTGCACGCATGTCGGCAAAAACACGCACACACTTTGAAGAAGAATTTCCACAGCTTGGTGATCTTTGCACTTGGCCAGTTGACTCCTGTTGCATCAGCGGCATACTCGGCACAGCGCTCATTGTACCAGCGGTCAAACCTGCAGTACATACCATACCATACCGTTCAACCTGGCCCCAGAGGGGCACCCCGAAGGAGCCAACATAGTTGCTAATGGGGGATACTCGTCATCATCATGATTGCAGTCATTGTCAAAACAAAGCAGTACTGTTCACCATGATAGTCATATATTAAATATAATGCACAGGCTGTGGACTTCAGGTCACTTGATTCGATTTTGACTGACTTCAAACGCTTGAAGTGATGTTTGACACAGTATGGCATCTGGCACTGCCAAGCAATCAGCCTGCAGTGCAGGTGCAGAGAGCAGTAGCTGCCAGTCCTGCAGTGGTTTACCTCTCTTTAGTGGTGTTGCCTGGAGTGTGCTGAAAACGCTGCTGCAATTCTTTCGTCTTATCGACGATACCACCCAGCGGGCCGCCCGCAGAGTGCGAGAATACGGGTGCACTTGAAGGTCTTCTGCTGCTGTCTGTCGTGTTGTAACCTGGTTTGCCTGTCGCAGGACCGCTCTTTGCGTCCGTGGTGCTTTGATCTGCTTCATTTTTGTCATCTTTCCTGTATCTGGCTTTTACGGTTGTGTACCGAACGGTTGATCGGCTGAGTGAGTACGCATGCTGCCCTTGGACAGTACTGGCTCTCGCCAGGTGTGCGGTGGCATGCGGAGATAGCATGATGCACATTTGCACGAGATAGAATCTGTGGACTGGTCTTGAACACACTGCTTCCAAGTTTGCTGCGCGTTCGTTGTCGCGCTATCCTGGTACTGTCAAGGGGTGACGTACTCCGTTGTCATCATGCGAGTCGTACGCAGGTCTGTCAGTTACTCGGTCGCATAGCGCTGTACTCTACCCTAATATGATTATTCGTTGCATAACCTGTTCAGACCATAAGCATTGCCACAAAACTGGAAGCGGCTTCACAGTTCTCGACTACCCATGGGACTACCAGTCACTCAGTGTCACAGGCCAGCCTGGTTACTAGCACAATTGATGACCGGGCTCTGTTGTCCAAGTTCAGCCAAGGTGCCGGGGGCTGTCTATACACGCCATCAGGTTGCCCGGTAATACAGGACACCTGCTTCAATGCAATCCGATGGCTGACGATGCTTCAACTTTTGGAAAGCATTGCTGCATCTATATGATGTGGAGCCTCTATATGATGTGTCCGGCCTCAGCCCTGAAGTTGAGGCTCAGTCTATGTTCAAAAGTTCATATCAAACACGACAGCCTACCTGTAGTATGTAATGCACATACATCAGGAGGTCCTGGAACACTGTTGGCAAGAGTTTGACTGAAGGCCGCCTGTGGCACTGTGCTGTGAACCTGCTGACAGATATGAACATCACTGAACGGTTCACCTGGTAGAAACAATGACATGGACCAAGGGTATATGCGCCTGTATTACGTAGACAGATCAATATGCTGATTTGACTGCTGACAGCACTGCTATGGTGGCACTGGCTAATATTACATCTAGTAGATGGACAACATTGCAGCCTGCCGCACGGCAATACCAGCTGGCAGTACATCCAAACGGCATCCACTTGCAGCCAGCTGTTAATGCCGCAGCTAACTGCAAAAGAGATTGCCGCCACCCAGCACTTATGGATGAGCTGGCAAATGATCTGACAAGCGAGGGGACCGCCACCCAGAGATGACAATAACTGTGTATAGAACTGTGTATAGAACCTCCAGACTCATGGAAGTGGTGTCTGCCAGATCTGGCTGTCACCATTTCCATGAGTCTGGAGGTTCTATGCACAGTCTATACAAACTGCATGCAAACACTATATGGCTGATATGCATGCCTGCATGCTGCATAGCCAGCCAAGAACTCAGATAGATCAAATGCTTCAAGGCTCAAATGAGGCTATAATCATAGATGAGATTCTGCACAAGGCCATTTTGTACTGAGACTCCTCTAGCAACATTGCCAATCATGCATGTCACTGTGCTGTGCAGTACAACAGGTACAACAGGTTTTTGACCGCTGAAAGCTGAGTTACCATCACACCGGATCCAAGGTACCTTGGATATGCCTGTGGTATATGGATGCATACCGCCAGTCAGCCGATCCACAACCCCATGCGGAGCCCTCAGGATCAAGATGAATGGGCAGCTAACTTGGTTGCAGGCTGCTATATCGAATCAAGCATCAGCCGTGTGCAGGGCACAACTAATCCAAACAATAGAACGTTTCCACACCTCATCACACTGTGATAGAGTCTATCAGCATATGCAGGCCTCTCAATGCAGAAAATGCACAAGCCTCAGAACACAACACACACCACGCCTCAGGTAAACAGTACTGCGTTCAAATCATATCGCTCCTAGATCGGCTTGCATAGTATGTTGTATAGTATAACAAGTGCATCATGCCCCTGCACCTTAGATGAATCGCCCACTGTTTGTACACCAACAGTCACTATTGTTAGTAACATTTGACAAGAAATGTACAATAGCGCAGCTGGCCAACATGCGAACAGAGTTGCACGCAACAGGTACCATGTCTCTAGAAAACATCATCTTCCCACTTACTGTACCATACTATGCCATACGATACAACCCTGAAGTAGCCAGCAGAATCGCTCATGGGGAATATAATCCAACACTTCACGAATCCTCATAATGTTGTTTCTGACATGGTTTCTGACATGGAACAAACCAGTCTGATTCCGGCATCGCTGGCATCAACCCTGCTGGTAATGTATGTGTACAACACATATATATTATTATGTAGCATGGGTGGATGCATTGTTGGTCCTGCAGTACATGATACTAGTATGTAGTAGCTTTGCTTGCTGGCCCAGAAGTTCTACGGTGCTGTCTGCAGTGCTCTGCAAATATAACGTATTCTGATGCCAGTAGTAGACGCCCCTCTTCAGCATTGAAAAACGCAATATGTGAGCCGAACCATCCAATTGGATTCTATGCCGCACTGTGAACAACCACAACTCTCTAGCAGCCAAGCCACCATACCATGCATATGTGCCTGCATGCAATCATCTTCTACCTGGTTTGCCTAACTGTTGCTGTTGTAACAGTGACAGCACAGCTGTTTCATGCCACACATCTGGAATTTAATGCCTTCACCCCCAGTCAAGAGCCAGAACAAGGACATCACAGTGCTGACCAGAAATCCTGAAGATCTTTCAGGAGTGAGTGCCTGCATTGGGAGCTCCATGCTACTCTCTGGCTTTCAGCTCGTTTGTGAGCGGCTTATCCAGCAGGAATTCCTCCACATTGCTGATGGTGGTCGCTGCGATGTTTGCCAGGGCCTCATTGGTTAAGAAGGCGGAGTGTGGGGTCACAATCACCTGCAGGGAAAACAGGATGAACATGCATGCTGTTCAGAATGCATCTGTGGTTGAAGAGAAGTATGCTTTGTTGTAAGGTGTACTTACACATTGTGTAAACACAGTGAAAGCCCTGTGTGTCAGACAGCAGTTATCAAATGAACTCATCCTGCATATACAGTCTGCACAGCTTTTCAAAAACCTCTTCCTGTGCTGCGCTTGGTGTCAACATTGCTCTGCAGTATTCATGACAGGTGCCTAGCATCTATTAGTTTCCAAGTAGAGACTGCAAGTCACTACCCAGTTATGCCAGCATGTGTGTATATACATGTTGAAGCCTGCTGCACAAGCTGAATCATATGCTTTGGCATCCCAAAGGCCTTTGTGGCCAGAGAAGGAATTAATTCTGCTAGTACTACCACCACTGCTGCTGCTGCTGCTGCTCACATTTGGATAGCTGGTGAGCACTTTGAACTTTCTGTCCCAGTTCCTCATCCTGGTCATGATGTCCATGTCAGTCCAGTCTGTGAAAAACATGTCAGCTGCAGACAGACAGGCAGAAACAAAAGGATTAGGAGAAAGAAGATAAACAAAAGAATTAGAAGAAATAAAGATTGCACATGCCTTGAAGAATGTTACACACACAGGCAGTAACTCACACCGGTAGTACCTAGCACTTTGAGTGGGATTCCAGTCGGCGTTGATATACTGCTGCCCCAAAGGGTACCTTTCATTCAATATTTGATGTCAATCAATGTATTTGTTGAGCAACCATAAACACAGCCCTAATTGTGGCATGTGTTGTACCTCAGCGCATGCACTCTCTTTACAGAGCAATCAATTAATCTATCAACCAATCAATTGATCAATCAACCAATTAATTGATCAATCAATCAATTTAATCAATCAATCAATCAATCAATCAACCCAAGCTATCAATAAGCCGGCACTGAGTGGTTCAGCCCTCGGTGTTCTCCAGAGACCCCTCACCCTCATTCTCCCAGACGTCCATTCCCAGTGCTCCTATCTGACCAGACTCCAGGCCCCACATGACTTCATCACTGTTGATCAGACCACCACGAGACACATTCAGCAGGATGCAGCCCGGCTTCATCATGGAGATCCTGCAGCAGCAGCAGCAGCAATGACGGCAGTGGCAGCAGCAGCGGCAGCAGCAGCAGAAGCAGCTACATCACACCAGTGTAGTGATCAACACTGTGGACTGTTGTCGGTTATTGATGTCGACAGTGTCGTGCAAGTGCAGCAGCATGGGCATGCAGTTATCAGGAGAAGCAGCACCTTCAGCAGCTACAGACACAGCCACAACAGTGGTAGCAGCAGCAGCGACTATCACAACATACACACGAATTAGCAATCCTTCAATCACAATCACTGTGTTTTGCTACCAAGCTTCCCTGGAAACACAACAATACTCTATAACAATTTCAGTGATTGCGGTTTCAGCTGTGCTTTATTACTAAACCCTGCAGCCAGCTTTCAGTCCAGGACCAGTGTCAACAGCAGCAGCAGCAGAGGCGGCAGCAGCAGCAGCAGGAATTGCAGTAGGAGCTGTCACCTAATCACACACACACACAGAGACATTCATCAATCCAGCCGCACCTTGGTTTGTTGATGATGTGGTATGTTGATGGCAGCATTGGAACATGCAGTGAGACCACATCACACTGGGGCAGCATTTCCTCAATGCTGAGGTAGGGCACTCCCATGGCCTGTACTGCAGGGTTTGGCCTGATGTCATACGCCACGACATCCATGCCTATACCCTGTTTATAACGTTATTTGTGTTATAACACACCAGGGGAAAAAATAGCAGCAGCAGCCAACTTGTCCAGGTGAGGGCTGGCAATGCTAGCACTGCTTCTGAGGTGAATGCTGCTGAAGGAAACATTCAAGCAAGCTTGTCAGCATACAGTGCATACCCAACAGGTGCAACATTCTCAATGCCAGCACCATCTCTGCTGTTGAATCATTGCCTTTATGATGTATACCTGCTCCATGCCTAACCTACTGCTGCTGAGTGCTGATCATTGCTGTTCATTTCTGATGCCACACAGGCAACGCACAGCTGCTGCCGAACACTCGAGCAGGCCCATATGCTTATGAAACAACAACAGCAGGCACTCTGCCTTGTCCAAAAGTGGATTGGGTTCACTGGATAGATTTGCGGCAGATGGCAGAACTGCTATGGGTGCAATCCAATGATTGTCATTAACAGCAGGCACTGCATTCAGCACACTGTTGGGCGTTCAAGATGCCCTTCTGGAAGGATAACTGTTGCGATTCAAGCATACCAAACGTCATTTTCAGTAGTTTGCGCTGATTGATCATGATCATCACGTTCCAATCAATTTGAGTTCTGGTAGGACTTTTGAGCATACCTTGAAGATGCGTGCTGCTTCTGCTCCAATTGCTCCTGTGCCAATGATGCCAACCTTTTTGTTTCTCAGCTCCATGCCCACCAGAGGACCCAGGGAGTAGTTGCCAGCAAGAACACGAGTGTAGGCCAGGTTCAGGCGCCTGAATGATAAAGATATATGTGGATTGGTTGAATGCAGAGAGGGTGCATAGCAGCAGTGAGAACAGTAGTGTGTGCAAATAGGCCAGGTGTATAAGTCTGGGAGAGAACTGTGACATATACAACTGCCATTACACGATTGTGATGGGAATTTCGGCAATAAGATTCAAAATCTGGTAATAAGAAATGACAGCAAAAATAGCAATAGGAATAATAACAATAACAATAATAACATTAGTAACGATAAGCATAATGACAACGATAATGATAATCGACAACAACAACAGGGTGGCAGATTCCCCAAGGGCAACCAAAGCATAGTATACGGATGTTTACCTGTTGAGATTAAACAGGAGTGCCACGGCGTGTTCAGCAACACTTGTTGGTGAGTAAGTTGGCACTCGAGCAACCTTGATGCCATGCTCGGCACACGCCTTCAGATCAACTCGCTCAAAACCTGCACACCTCATGGCAATCATCTTCACACCACACTGGGAAAGCTTCTTCACGGCCTGCGAAAATCAGCAGCAGCGGCACCACTAGTTGAGTTTTCTGCAAGAGCGTTTGAATGCATCTAGATGCCACACTGTGAAAGATTCTTCACTGCCTGCCAGCCGTTGGGCATCAATAGTAGCAGCAGCGGCAGAACCTTAAGATATTTCACTAAGACATTGACCAGCGCGACAGACGGCTAGCCCTGAGCAGCAGCAGCATCACGGACAGAAACCCTCACGCAATTTGCAATGCTGGCTTTGTTTGCTGCTGCTGTGACGTAATCACTGCACTTGTATCTGCCCTTAGCAGCAGTCTGTCAGCCACAGCAGCCATGGACAAGTGCAAGTAGCAGTAACTAGCATACAGACGAGGCTGTCATCGTTGTTGTCGCTGTCAGTCACTGGCAGCGGCTGCCATGGCCTTGCATATCACTGCTGCACATGGCTGATCTCCTAGTGCTATGTTACCAATTGTAAGCTGCTGCATTCAAATGCTAGTGCTGCTGCTGCTGGTGACAAGTGTGCTGTTGCCCAATGCTGAGTCCACCTCTAGTCTATAGCAGTCCGATAGATGATTCCTCCTGTTTTTTTGCGCTGCTGCTTGTTCTGTGCTGCTGCTGCTTGTTCTTTCATGCTGCTGCTTATATGTAACGGACCTTGGCATCACAATCATCGTTCACAAAGAGGCAAACCACAGGAGAGCCATCAGCCAGAGAGGCAGTGTAACGGTCCAGACGAGCCTGAAAACGTCAGCAGCAGCAGCAGCAGCAGCAGCAGTAGCAGTTGCAGCAGTAGCAGGGTGAGTAGCATGTATAGAAAAACAGAGATGATGCAACAGTGCGTAGGTGCCTTGACCATGACAGCACTGACAGCAATACTTGCAGTACTTCATGCATTTTCGTTACCCTGTTTTGCAGCAACCAGGTACTACTCCTAACTGGAGCACATGCTTGTGGTGACTGTTGCTGTGGTCAGGAATCAACATGCACAAACATGCAGAAAGGCACCTGCAAGTGCTTCAGATATTATAAGGTGCCTTTGTCCTGTGTCTGTGAGGATGGCTACAATCTCTTTGGCTGGATTAGAATTGCATCATCCCGTGCAATATCATTGTAATAGTGCAATAAATACAGTGTTACTTAATTATCGTATCTGCACCCAAGCGCGCTCACCTCAACGAAAGTGACGTTTGTAAAGCCGGCCTTCTTCAGAGGGTCCCCAAGGTAGTTTTCAACATACTGTGATCAGTTGAGCAAGGCAGGTTATAAAGTCAACAAGTGAAAAAGCAAGCACAGCTACAACTTGAATTTCGTCTGTCAGGTGCATCTTGAGGTGTGTTCATTGTATGGCTGTGAGCTGTGGGCAGCAGAGCCTGCAGTTGCACTGGTGTGAAAACACAGCAGCCTAGTGTCATGAGAAAAAAAAACAGACCTGACCTGAGCCAGGAATCTTGCACCCAGAATGCTGCATTGACTGTGTTCTACACCACAAATCAGATCTTGTGCTGTTGTAGGCGTTATCATTCTATTGAATTTATTATCGTTGTTGCTTGGCATAACCTTCACGGTTAAACCTGATGCTGCTCTGCAGTATCTGCAAGGGGGTGGGGGGTGCTGCTGCACACACCTGGGCACCACTGAACACAGTGACTTTCGTTTGTGACTTTTTCCACACCCAATCTTCCTCTTCGCTGCTAGAGACCGTCCTGGGCTCTTTCGCCTCAACCTGTTGCGTGCTCACTTCGCTTGTCTGAACAGCGCTGATCCGCATGGGTCGTCTGCTGTACTGCTGTGCTGCTGTATTCTGGCCAGCTGCGGCATGGCGGCTTGTACGTCTGCTAGAAAGCATGATGCTCGTCTTCATAACGCTGCCTTTCCTGTATTGCCGAAGTAATGTAGGATGAATGGTCGGGTCAAGCCAGATTCTCGGCAACGTGTGTGGAGGATCTATGCTGCGAGTTGCTCAGCCACGTGTGCGCAGTGCCCCATGCGCAGGTGTAGTGTACGTCAAATAGGTCTTGGTGCCATATGTCCTCTGGCTAGGGCGTTGAACCGCATTGATAGTGCGCTAACACAGAATACCCGTTAGCTCTAGTTCCTAGGTTTGTTTCCCCAAAGCAGCTCACCAGCTGGGGTTACCACTTGCAAAAACACTTAAAGTTGAACAATTCTTATTCTCTCAATGGATGGAGGGTGAGAGCTGGTGGGAGAAGATTCCCAAGGCGGTACTTTTGTTCGTTCCTTGCTAGGCTGTCAGTGTTTACATATGCAAGTGCGTGCAAATGCGCCAGCTGGCAGTTGCTTGTGGCAATTTGCAGCTGCGCTATCAGTGGGCAGGCCTTTCAACTTCCATTGATCTGCTACGTCCCACATGGCAAAGGGGATCCTGCAAAGGGCGCTGGTGGATGCCAAAGCTACCACGAACTTTGTTCAGGCTTATGATAAAATTCGGCCGCTCTTACGTCCGCAAACAGGTGCGTCGATCATTGCAACACTAAATGTACAGTCAACCAACCCTGCTCAGCAGGCAGCTACTTCGCGAGCACGGCCTCACGTCGCATGTGTCAGATCAATTCTAAGTGTTGGTTAGGCCTTATTTAGCCTTGTTGTTGACGTAAAGCTCCCCACTGGCCGCATGCTATCTGTCACCGCAGGTGCCGTCATGCTGGTGTCTTCAGAAGGTCGCTTGGTGAAGGAAAGGGCCAGCTTTTGCAGAGCACACTTATTACAGCACTAATGTGACTCATGAGAAAGCTTCACCATAAAGCGTTGGGCCAACAGGGACCTCAGTCAGCTTTTCAGCAATTACGTCATGAAGTAACGTGTTCAACAGGCTGTCTCAGGAGCCCAGTTGCAGACTGTTTCATCTGTCAAAAAGTGTATTTGCCTTCTGCATATCGTGTCGGTCGAGCAAGTGGGCAGCTCCTTTGCATTCCGAAATCGACCTGACGGTTACGCACTACAAACGATATAGAATGGACCCAAACCAAGCCATTGCAGACGCCCCAAGTGGGCCACCTGAGTTCAAGAACCGCACCGAGCCAGCAACAGGCAGCACCGAGAAGGAGATCAGTGCAGTAGACGCTGCTGCATCTGCTGACAACAGCCATGAGGGGCTTCTGAACAGACCCGTTTTTGCTCACGCATCTGGTGGTCCGACCGCTGGCCTGCTGGACAAGGTGAAAGAGCTCCAGCAACGCTTCAAAGACACTCCAGGAGCAACATACAAAGAGAGGTGAGTTTAGCACTACACTGTGCATTCTGCTGACATTTCTGCGCTCGCACAAGCACCTGCTGCCATCAGTGTAACTGTGAAAGCCTCACCACTGGCGCTTGTGGTCTGAACGAGAGCCACGCCCTTTATCAAGTCCCCGACCAACCCTATAATAACAATGGCAGCAGCAGCAGCAGCAGCAGCAGCAGCAGCAATGATAATACTGCTCCGAGAGCACCACTGCTACCAAACAGCACCACACCTGAAGTTGCACCACACTGCAGAGGTTGACTTGATGATCATGACACTGGCCTCCTGCCATCCACACCTGATGACTGCTGCAGGTTTGACCGCTGGTACAATGAGCGCTGTGCCGAGTACGCCGCTGATGCAACAGGAGTCAACTGGCCAAGTGCAACATGGACAAAACTCTGGAAGTTCTTCTTCAAGGTGGGCTGACAGCAGCCCAGCCGGGTCAGTCTGCCAAAGACTGCCAAAAAAAAGTGGCCAATATTTGCTGTATCTATCAAGTTTGCTGGCCAGGTGTGCCACACAGGTGGTCTGAATGGCTCAAGCCAGTCAGTGTAGTACTGCCAGTGACCATTGTCATCTGAGAGATAGGTTTGCAATGGTGCTGCTGCACTGGTGCTGCTGCAAAGTTATGGTTGAGGACCTTCAAACCATACAGCGGGGGTGCTCAGGCTTCAGTCAGTGCAGACTCTGCAAAAGGCTTTTGCCTCCGGCATCATCTGAATGGGCTGCTTGCACATTCATCAAGAAAAGTGGTGCTTGGCAAGTGGCAAGCCGTCATTGTGCAGAAATCAAATATCTGATCATCTGATTGTCAGTGATGAGGTACATATGGTTGATGTTGCCCAACGGTTTGATGTTGTCATGCAGCATCAACTCAAAGCAGCAACTTACTGTTGCACGTCCTGCTGCTGCTGCTGCTGCTGTGCTGGGAGCAGGCCAATCGTGGCACGACTGACAGATACGGCTTTGCAATTAAGATGGGACCTGTAGACCAGGTGTGTGTCTGTGTCTGTGTGTGTGTGGGGGGGGTCCTTGCAGCAGCAGGAACATTTGAATATGCAATGCAGCGCTGACACGCAGCGCCTATTACGCCTGCATTGTGCAATGTACGATTGTTAGCAACTGCAGACAGGTCAACAGCATTGGATGCAACTTGCGGGTTTTAGTTACAGTTCTGCAGCTGTTGTCTGCTGTACATGTGGCTGTCAAGTCTGCCACTGCGTCTGCCATACTTGCAGCAGCACAAAGTCCAGTATAGGGCTGGTATTAGAATCAAAGGTGCCACTAGTTTTTGAATCACAGGTGCCACTAGTTATAGGGAAAACAGCTGTGGCTCTTTTTCATGATTCGCTTCCTGCGCTGGGCACTGTCAAGCCGTTTGACTTTTGCATTGTCAAGCTGCAGCAAGCTCTGACACAGCACCGTCATTGTATGCTGCTGCTGCTGCTGCTGCTGCTGCTGCTGCTGCTGCTGCTGCTGCCACAATGCTCACCCCCTCTTGCCTGCAGCGTACTGATGCTGAGCGTGCTGAGGCTCGTGCTCGTTCAGCTGCCAGCCTGGTGAACATTGACCCACAAGAGAGAACACGCAGGACAGTAGTTGGACTCTCACTGGTGGTAAGCAGCAGCGGCAACAGCAGCAGCAGCAGCACAATACCACTAGTACCAGCATATCCATCAAGCCTCAAGTCTGAATATTGATATTATTTTCCATAGTGTGGCATGCAATGTGACTATTTCATCGATCATTTCCCTTGCACTGCTGAAACCCTAGACCCTCAACCCTTGCCCTCCTTAAACCCTACCCACAGGCTGCAGGCGTTGCCACAGCAGTCATGCTGGCCGCTTCCCCCAAGGGCCTCCAGCCTCCCCTTGAAGAATCAGAAGCATCAACCCTTGCTGGCAACCTGCTGGGCGGCTCACTGCTGCGGCTGGGTGATGATGGCGTCAGGTTGCTGCTGAAGGCTGCGGTGCTGCCGCCGTTTGCTTTTGGGTCATTGCTGGCGATATCAGGAGCCTCAGGCCTCTGATCCATTGCCATCGTGGGTTTCTGGGTTGAGTAATGAATTATAATATATAATATAATCATAATATAATATAATCATATATAATAATTATATATAATATCATAATAATTCATACAAGTAGCTAGCCTGCTTTGACTCAAATGGCACAAAACATTTTGAAGCTGGAGCAATGTGTGGTGCATCTACTGCTAAAAGCCAAAGGCCGCAAATAATGCTTCGACCATCAGTATGCTACTGAATGCCAGAAAATGCTGACAGCAATACTGCGGTTGTATGGGTTGCAGTGCAGGCGTTGTGCTGCCCAATGCTCAGTGCAGAATGATTAGTTGCATAATGGATTTGTGGTTGCTGCTTGGCTGACAGGTCTGCAATTGATGTCTTTTGTGCTGCTGATATTGACTGCAGTTGCTGCTGCTATGGGAGCGTCATGTCTGCTGCCCAAGCTGCAAACAGTGATTGTACTTCAGTGCATTATTTCTGAACATTAGCTATTACAATTCCAGACTCTGGGTCTCTTTCTCATGTAAAGTCTACATCCTAGTACTGCAAAGTTTGTGTGTCAACTCACCTGCTGCTGCTGCTGCTGCTGCTGCTGCTGTGATTGTGTTGTATTGCAACAGGCCAGCATCTGGGATGTTGACGGCACCGGCATGCAGCAGGTGCCAACAGCAGAACTGGATCTGGCGTTGAGGAAGGTAAGGGGCTGTCAGGCGATTGTTACACTTTTAGGCAGAACTTCTTGGAAACCTATGCAAAAAGTTCAACTTTATTCAGTAGGAGTGACTCCCCATCAGCACTTCTGTTGGCTCTCGGGGCCTGTGGAATGCACCTTCAAGGTAGTATTGTGTGGCATGGCATGGCGTGTAGCCACAAAGGAAGTCAGTTAAGGAGGTTGCAAATGCTAAAACTTGCATCTGCTAAGGCTTACTAGGCTTGTTGCAGACGTGCTGTTCAGCGGTTTACCACATTGAAAGCAGCTGCTCAGTGCATCACTGCGGCAGCCGCTCCCTGCTGCTATACGTGCCACTGGCAACACGACAGTCGTCGCTCAGCAAGTTCCAACTGCAATGCAGCAGAGTTGGCATGGCCCACTTTATTTTCAATATCACCCTCTAACAGACCCACACTAGACTCTAGAACGGTGAGATAGGTTTGCAAATCCTCATGGTCAGTACAGTCACTGTAGTCTCACTTGTGTAAGCAGCTACTTGCATAAGCTGCTTGGTTTCTTTTTAGGGTTTATTTCTGTGTTTAGGGGTTTAGAGGTTCGGTGTTCTCCACACCATGGTTGAGTTGAAAACTATTTTCCATCATTATGAATATTGGCATGATGTAATTGGCCTGTCCATAGTTACTATAGTACTACTGTAGTTGCATTTCTGGTCGCCAGTCACCTGAGCTTGATCCTTATAAAATTTTCTAAGACTTCAAGATGATCAGGAACACCGCTGAACTAGAACTATGATGGCTTTACGATTTATTGTATTGACAAGCCTTGAACTGAGCCGGGAACACGGTAGCACCTGCTGTTGATGCTTGTCAGGGTGTCATCTAACACATGGCTCGTCTTTGGTGTCATGCAGAAAGTGGTGTTCACATTTGGCTTTGCCCAAATGGTGGTGATGCTGATGGGCCTTGCTTGGCTCGTACTGGCATAAGATCTCAATACTGTATATATACGTCAAGGCTTGCAATCGACTGGGTTGGAACCGGGAACCTTCTCCTACCTTCAGAAACAACTGGCAGCTGGTGGCCGACGCATATGTTATGACACCATGTCAGGGACACACCATGACACCAAGTCAGGGATGCACTGGAAGGTTGTTGCAGCCTCCTGGAGGAGGAGACCACAAGATGTCATGTGATCAAGATGCCATGTCACATGGTGCTCAAGGGTGAAATCCTTCTACTAGTATGCGGGAGAGGGGGGGAGGGGGGGAGGGTCAACCAGTGGCCACTGGATGCAAAGCCTGACAGATGATGATATGGGCTGAATTGTGGCTGCATGCTGTGCGGTAGTTGTGGGTAGCAAGTATGATTGCAGTGCTGAAAGTGCGTTCAAGTGATCATTGTTGCTTTTGTGGCTATTGATCACAGCACAGGTATCTGCATGAATCCTGGCGGGTGTTACCTGTATTCCACCGCTCATGCATGCGTGATCTGTCACAAATATACGTACATAGTGGCATTATGTACGTATGACCCTGGCAAGGCCCTTAGTATCATAATGCGCCCTACTACAGTACACTGAATTGTGGCTCCCTCACATGATAGTCCATTTGCCAGCTCATATATTCAATACGCATGCAGGTTGCATGGCTCTATCTCTTTGACTATAGCATGCTGTTGGAATGATACCATACCATTGCAGCTGGCTGGTGCTGGGAGGGGTTAGGAATCTCCCCAGGATAGGAATCTCCCAATATCATTGGGAGATTCCTAACCCCCCGGGTTCTCTCAATGGCATTGGGAGTAGTACAGTGTACTACAATGGTTGACCAGTACTGGAATAGAATATATAGCATACCCGGTATGTAGTACACACAACTATGTGACATACCAGAACTGACCTCATGAAAGAGTCTCCGCTGTCACAGCGACGGTCGTGTTGGCAGGGCTGAGGGGAGCACCCTCTCAGACATGTCTCTAAACAGTGCCAGGCTGCAGTTCTACTGTTGGAGTAGTACTCCTTGTGATTCTGATTAAAGTCCTGGTGGTTTTTAATAAGCCCTCAGTACCACTGGACGGTTACGACACCACCAACAGATCAGATCATGATTGATCAGAACATCTGAAGCGTCTTTACCACGGCACTACCGCTGCCTCTGGCCAATCGGGTGGGTGACATGCATTGGAGCCACTTACATCAGTATCAAGCTGACTGCGCAAATTCGTTATCATCATTTAGCGAACAGTGGGACTGTCCTCAGCGACATGTTACCCTTATTGATTGATGGGTGACGACCGCTGTTTAGTAAACCCCTTCTCGGCCATGACAGCACAACTATGCACTTTCCCATTTGCAGCAGTGGCGCCTTATATGAGTTTGGATCCTGCTGCAGCAGCCAGTGTTCGCAGCCTGCCAGTTGCTCAAGTTACACCATTCGGTGTTTCCTCGCAAATGCAACCAAAACCACTGATTCATAAAAGGTCTTGCACCGTGCACATGGCAGACGGCTGAGGGAAAATGACCGCGGTAGCTGGATGCGTCTCGGCTTGCCAGGTGCGTCTCAAAGCTCCGAAATCCATATGAAAGTTCATCAGAACCGTATGCACTGTTTGCAACATGCTACAGAGTCATATCTGAGGAGTCTCGGGCTTCAGGTACTCAGGCAGCAATGATTGGCGTGTCAGAGTACCCTGTGTTCAGCATTATGTGCAGCACCGTACAGTGTATTAGCCTACCAGTTGCGTATTGCCAAGCAAAACACGTTGTAGGTCTGTGCCCTGCAGGCCCCTGGCCTGTTCACCTTGCCACCAGATCTGTTGGCTGCAGTTCTTCGGTTTGTCCCACAGCAGCAACGCCTCACCTGCGCTGCCCTGGTCTCTCGCAGCTGGCACACAGCAGCAGTAGCCGCAAATGTCAACATTACTACCGACTTACGCCAATGGCATGCATGCTACCCAGACTGGGCAGCACGTACGTTGGGGGCTTGGCTGCTTTCTTACGGCCACAGAGTGACGCAAATCAACCTCACAGGCAGGTGCTTTGGAATCAGTCAAAAGCACTGCTGCTTTGGTGGTTTACATCAACTACAAGAGCTGCAGCTGAGGGGTTATGAGGTCTTCAATGTAGGACTTATGGGCCCATTGCCCTCATCGCTCACAAAGCTGGTGATCAACAAAGTGACAGGCGACAGCCACTTTGGCCCTGACAGTACACCATGTCTCATGCAACTCATCAACTTGCGTCATCTCGAGTTGAGAGGGTATGGCAGCCTGCAGCCTGCAGTACTACTAGGACTCAAACAATTGAGCTGTTTGGATCTTAACTTGCCTATCTACATCGAGCATGATACGGCCTTGCTCATGGATTGTTCCATGACTGCTTCATTGAAGGTCATGACCTTCAATGAAGCCAAAAAGTTGGCTTATGCTGAATTGTTAGCTGCTATACCACAACTTACCAACTTGCAGCACTTGAGCCTTTATGATACTTTACACAATATACCAAGAAGTAGCAGCAGGTACATGCTGCCATCGCCACTCATCATGGCCGGCCTCACTTACCTAGGCCTTTGTGAATGTTACCTGGTGCCGGGCGACATTGAGCGCATGTTTGGTAAGGGCGCTCATGGCTCATCTCTGCTTGAGCTTCACCTGGGTTTGGGTGTTATGGCTGGGATGGCCTGTAATCCTTCAGGACTGGCTGCACAAGATGTAGAACAGCTGGTAGTCAGTTGCCCCAATCTGCAACGTATCGAGCTCTACACATTATTTCAGCCAGACGTCCAGCCAACTGCCTTGAGCCAGCTCACGGCCCTGACCAGCTTGAAGGTATATGGAAGGGAGACCAATGACAGCTGGGTTGAGGGTACCCTGGTAAAGCTCCAAAGGTTGCGGAAACTGAAGTTCGTCCAAACATACATTGATTACTCGTTTGGCTTGGATGGCTTGTTGCAATTGACACAATTGACGCAGCTTACAGAGCTAGTACTGTCAGAGATCTACACAAAGCGGGGTACCTTTCCTCGCTGTACCCTCGTCAATGAGGTGGGTTCATGTTTGAGGGCAAGCCCTCAACAAGCTTGCTTGTCAATGTACAATTGCGGTGTCGGGGCCCAGCCGTTAATGTGGTGTTATTGCTGGAGCCAATTCAATTTTGATTTTGCACGCATGACATGAGCATAGTGTGGGCATCCACAGTTCTAGTATGCTGTGCTCAAGTAGGCTACATCTAGCTCTAGGGCACGCAAGTCTACTGCCATTGATGGAATATGACGTTACTTTATAACGTCAGTACCAATGACTGAATTCATAACAAGTTGTTATCCCATGTTGGCCGTGATGTTACACGTAACCAGATTCCACTGCTGCTGATCTCTGTCGGGGTGCATCCCCGCAATAAGTCAAGCCTCTTCAATGCTCAGGAACCACCAATGCCATGTGTCATTACGAATGAATGAATGACTGAATGCATGATTAAATGAAAGCACGAATAAATGAGTATGAATGATCTACACTTGGTGTCATTACAGTGCTAACTAGGGACAGTACAAAGACTGTTGCATCATACGGCGGCCACCCGACTGCTGCTGGTTTCAACTCACAGAGTTAAACTTGCGATCATTGCTGTTACAATACATTACTGACTACTGTTGCATGATGGCGTGTCGTGGCATAGGCGTCCCTCCCTGATGTGGTTCAACAACTGGAGGATATGTTCTCAAGTCTGCAGAATGACAGCCTGCGAGATGCCATACAAGACAGAAGAAAAGGTAAGAATGGCACAAGCTTTACTGCTATGGAAGGATCTGCCATGCATCTATGTCACACCATTTACTTTGTGCGGTAATGCAGGCCAGTTCATGTCGACAACTCAATAACTTAGGCGGCCTGAGTTGCGGCTGGGCAGTATGGGCAGTCCAGCTGGTCTATCGAGTACCAGATGCTGTCAGCGGGTGACCGTCAGCAGTTGAGCACTGTGCATGGCATGTGCTATTGATATGTGCAAATGCATACACAACAAGTCAAGTATACTTGAGCTACATAGCTCAAGAGACTTTTGTGCTGTATAAAGGTACTCATGGGACAAGCACTTAACAGCATGCCGCTCACCAGCACCCGGGATTCTATCCTTCCAACCCAGGAATATCATGCTACCAGTGGCAGTGCAGTACATTGTTTATTCGTATGTTCACTACTGCTTGTGAACACTTGCTTGTAAACATGTGGGCCCAACATTGTTTATGCATACTCGTTGCTGCAGAGTTGCTTGCCCAAAAGCAAGCAATGCAAGCCGCCACATCATGACGAGCCTGCTGGATCAATCTGCAGCTGGAGTGTGGCCCTATTGATTGTGACCTACCAGAGTTGTGGCAAATGATGTGCCTCCATCAACTTGTGTTGAGGCTTAGGCATTAGATTTAAAAATTTACAGTGGCCTCAGATGTTACAATGTAGTGTGGACGGCTGGACTGGTAGCACTGATGCAAACTTCAGCAAAACTGGCTGTGGGTGCAGCAATGACAGCGACGCGGAGTCCTACTCACCCAAGTCGAGCTGGACGAGCAGCTGTTGCAAATGCCGCTGAGCAAGCTGCTGCAGACTAAGGAGGCCAAGGCTGCTTGAAAACCCTGTTGGCAGTGACATTGTGCAGTCACTGTGCAGTCACTTTGTGATCAGATGTGCAATATGATTAAAAAAATTATGATTAAGCATGGTGTGCATTATATGATTAAGCATGGTGTGCAAGTCCCTACTGCTAACATGAGCCGCTCAATGGCATTGCTCTGGTATGGTGTTACATATGGTGAACATGACAATGCCGCACGCATGCCGCAATGGTTGCCAATGACCTGCCCTGCTAAGCTATATGCATAGTACATTACTCTTACATCACTCTACACAGTGGCACAGGCGTTGCGCTTTCTTTTGGCAGATACAAAGCGATACTGTGCTAAAGTTGACCTCAGTCAGCAGTGTGCATGTCTATGTATCACGGTTTGCAGTCCACATATGCGTGTACCAAAACGACCCTTTGGTAAATGACGCATTGGGGTGCGGACAGGTGTGTGCTGCTGTGGCTGTTAGACTGATCGTGATCATGAGGGATGGATGTGGGTTCCACGAGCAGTACAACCGCGCGAAAGTGACAGCAGAACCTGATTGCCGCCTCCATAATTAAGGATTGTTGCGCTGCATGTTTGACTGGTGAATGCAGTTTGCGGTGCCAAAGGATAGGGAGGGCTCAATACTTGGATGGCAGCCAGGATCGTACTCAAAACATGCGAGCAAGTGGGAGTGCGAGCATCAGAGGTACACGCAGCTGGTCACTGGGTATTCAGCATGCTTTGAGATCAGCGCTAGAGCAGGCGCAGCATCCTGGATGGCTTGCACTGCTCGAGACTCTTGACACTTGCCACAGCAACAACCTGCCAGCGGCGATCCAGCAGCCCCTGCGCACTGATGCGTCAAGGCATAGACGTAAAAAAGGGTCCGTTATACGCTTGGTGCAGCAAGCAAGCCACCATGCAGCTGCAGTGCAACTTCCCGAGGTCTGCGGTATGGTTTCACACAGTAGCTGGTGTACAGGAGCATCAAGCAGTTCGTACAGTGCAACTGCGCCAGTGTCATGGACAACAGGCATGCAGAACTACCAAGGAGTCCGGGCGTACAGTTCGTGGGGCAGCAGGCCACCATCATGCAGTGCCTCTGGCAGCTGCAGCAGTATCAAGAGCACTGACAGGACATCAGGCAGTAGTAACATCACTTCAGGTCATATACGCTGCCTGCAACCACAGGAACCGATCGACAGCAGCTATCACACCCGCAAACCGCAGCCTTTCCTGTTTCTAACAAACATTAGCCCTTTAAGAAGCAGCAGTAGGCGTTTCGCTAGCAGCAGCAGCAGCAGTACTGGTGGCAGCAGCAGCAGCAGTAATGGTGGCAGCAGCAGCAGCAGCAGTAATAGCGGCGGCAGCAGCAGCAGCAGTAGTGTGAATCCTCAAAAAGGGTTTGTGCGTGGCAGTTACACACCAGACATGTTTCCCCCTGAGAGGATACGGTGAGCACGGCTGCTCTGGTCCTGAACTTTGTTTGCTGGTCCAACTGTTTGTGCCCATCTGTTGAGAGTGATTCAATCATAGTTTGGTGACTGCAAGCTCTTGAACAGCCTTGCTTCAGCTACAGCCTGGCTCTAGACCATTGCAGTGTCGCTGGGAGTCATGAGGAACAAACAGCAGGCCCTGCAGCCGGATGAATAGCCTAAGACTTTGGAAGTCTTTTGGTTATACGTGGTATCAGCTGCCAGCTAGTGCATGCATCCCGCCAGTTTTCAAGATTACACGTGAACAAACTCTTTCACCGTCTTCTGCAGACAGCAATTCTCACACACAGGAGCTCGAGGCAAAAGGGCTCAAGTAAAATGGGGTGGCGCTCAAGTAACCATTGTGCCAATGATGCTTTCAACAGCAAATTTGCTGCTTTAAAGCATGTGACGAAGGTTTTTTGGTTTCTTCTTCTTTTCCCCGCCCAGGAACTTCTGCATCATCGCCCACATTGATCACGGGAAATCCACCCTAGCCGACAGACTGATGCAGATGACAGGAGCAGTACCAGCAGGGTCAAGACCCCAGTACCTGGACAAACTACAGGTGTAACTAAGACTGACAGATGAACCTGCATTCATATTAAATTGTTTTTTTTATTTTTTTGTGTTGGTTGAGCGTGAGTGAGGCAACAAACAATACAGCTCTTGCTGTTTGTACATCACTATATTCATCTGTGTTGTGTATATATATATATTTAAGTTACCCATTAGCCATAGCAATCTTGCCATCGGCCCGGCGCCCCTATCTGTGTTTTGTATGTGTTTTTTTGTGTGTTTTATGCATGTGTTGCCTGCGTATTTCATGTGCACTCATGTGTGTATTGTATGTGTGTTTGTAGGTTGAGCGTGAGCGTGGCATCACCATCAAGGCTCAGACAGCGTCACTGGTGTTCAGACACCCGGCTGATGGCCAGGACTACCTGCTCAACCTCATCGACACACCGGGACACGTGGACTTCAGCTACGAGGTGCGACCTCTGCTGCTGCTGCTGCTGCTGCTGGAAAGCTACAATAGGGTAAACTTGCATGATGCTCCAATTGTGATAGTTTTGACTGACATCATGTAATGCGGCGTCTTTGACATTTTGCACTTCCAGCTCACTTGCGCAGTGATAAGCCATCAAAAGCATCATCAAGTGCTGCTGCTGCTGCTGCTGCTGTCACTGTTGCAGGTGTCCCGCAGTCTTGCTGCCTGTCAGGGGGCTGTGCTGCTGGTTGATGCCAGTCAGGGAATACAAGCACAGGTGCGATGCAGCTGCCGGGGGGTAGGGCCTAGACAGCTGTACATGTGTCCAATACGAATACTGATAAACCTGCTAACCATCATCAGAGTATGATTTATCTCTGGTAGCAATTTTGCTTATAATCTCTCTCTGGTAGCAATTTTGCTTATAATCTCTCTCTGGTAGCAATTTTGCGGATAATCTGTCTCTGGTAGCAACTTTGCTTATTTGTGATATCTACCTGGGCACGGGGGAAGGGGGAGGGGGAGGGGGGACAGCTGCCACCTCATGGGCATGTGTCCAATGTCCACAACCGGCAACATTTGTTCAATAACATTTGTGGATTGATCAGTCTATTGGCAGCAGCTTGGCATGTGGATGCAGTTGTATTTTTATCAAACAACCATCCGCTACCAGGGGGCTGATTCCTCCTGGGGAGAAGTCATATCAGCACAACAAGCAAAACCATTTCTCCTCTGCAATCTCTCCTCTATTGCTGCTGCTGCTGCTGCTGCTGACAGACGGTTGCCAATTTCTACCTGGCCTTTGAACAAGAGCTGGCCCTGCTGCCCGTCCTGAACAAGGTTGACCTGCCATCTGCAGACCCTGCTGCTGTTTCAGCTCAGATGGTGACAACATTTGATGTCTCTGCTGATGACATTCTTGGAGTGTCAGCCAAGACTGGCTGGGGGCTGGATAACCTGCTGCCAGCCATTGTCAGGTGAGTCAAATAACAACCAAATGACATGTTATTCTTGTCTGTTGGAATCCAATCATTGGTGTTTGTTTGAACGTGTTTATGTGAGGGGTAATAAGTAAAAAAATAAACTAAGTTGAACAGTATCATCTTGACATTGTGAGCCATGCTGCCACTGCTGCTGCTGCCAGTCATATTCCTGCACCCGTTGGCAGCAGCCAGGCCCCTCTGAGGCTGCTGCTGTTTGATGCATTCCATGATGAGTACCGGGGGGTGATCTGTCTGATGGCGGTGCTGGACGGCTGCCTGAGGGCTGGTGACAGGCTGCAGGCTGTATCCACTGGACAAGAGTATGAAGCTCTGGAGGTGCGCAATGCTGCTGCTGCTGCTGCTGCTGCCAGAATATGAAAAGTCACACAAAACTGCAAGAGCCCAACAGGGTTGTCATTTGAATGTGTCCATAATCAAGCAGACTTGTATACAGACTGGTCCGACCAGACCATAACAGTCCCAAATATCAGATGCATACTGGCTTTGCAACATCAAGGAAACTTGCTGCTGCTGCTGCTGATGCCGCTGCTGCTGCTGCTGCCACAGGTGGGTATCCTTGCCCCTGAGCCTCACCCTACTGGCAGATTGCTGACTGGACAAGTTGGTTATGTAATTCCCGGCATCAAGGACGTGAAGGCGGCCCGTGTGGGTGACACCTGGCACTTGGCTAAGCAGCCAGTGGAGGCACTGCCGGGGTTCAAGCCAGTCAAACCAATGGTATTTGCAGGTGAGGGTTTAAGCCAGTGAAACCAATGGTGTTTCCTAGTGAGGGTTTAAAGCCCTGTGTGTAATCTTGCAGGTTGACAAATCTGCTGCATATTTACAGGTTTGAACCAACATGTAGACAGTGCTAGGTAAATTCCTCTTTCAAGGTGGTAACTGCATTTTTCAATTCTGATGCATGCAATGATGTTGACACAATGAGATAATCATCGCTGCTGCTGCTGCTGCTGCTGCTGCTGCTGCTGCTGCTGCTGCTTCTGCTTCTGCCTCTGCTGCTGCTGCTGCTGCTGCTCATGAAGGTTTGTACCCTGCCAGTGCAGATGACTATGAGGGTTTAGCAGATGCCATTGAGCGCCTGAACCTCAATGACGCAAGTGTGACAGTCAGAAAGGAAACAAGTGAAGCACTGGGAGCAGGGTTCAGGTGAGGGCTTTGACCTGCTCATGGGGCTTTGACCTGCTCATAGGGCTTTATTGTGCTCATAGGGAGATGACAACACTCGTGAACATAACGGTCATTTTTCACGTCATGTCATTGACATAAATTCTTGTCACATTGTTATGACATGGTGCGCTGCTGTGAGGTGATAAAGATGAATAAGGCTGCTCCAATAACACTTGAGAGTCTGCACGCTCCTCACGCTTTGGGGTTGTGTGTGTGTATCTTCTTTCTATGATGATGGGATTAATAAATGTCTTTTAGGTGAGAGGATATATGTGCTGCTTAATACTATGCTGCTTACATGCAACCATTGAACATTCTGGTTGCCTCTTGAGACCAAGCTTGCTCACCGCCTGCACTGCTGCTGCTGCTGCTGCTGCTGCTGCTGCTGCCGCTGCTGCCACACATCATCAACAGGTGTGGCTTCCTCGGGCCGTTACACCTTGAAGTGTTTCTGCAGCGCCTGCAGCAGGAGCACAAGGCAGAAGTGATCAGCACAGCACCCACAGTACCCTATGAACTGGAACTGGCCAGAGATGCACAGCAGCAGCAGCAGCAGCAGCGGGGGGAGTTGGAGCGGCTTGTTATAGAGAGTGTTGCTGACTATCCAAGGGATAGAAAGGTGAGGCACTGGTGAACGAAAACCTTTTTCCACAATGGTATATTTGTTACTACTCTCATTCATCCATTCATTGTTAATTCATTATTGTTCATCATTTATCGAGCCATGCAGACAGCAGCAATCGGGCTGTTAATGGTTAAGTTACACTGAAAAGCAGTCACCAGTCACATTCCACAGACGTTCCACAGCAGTAACACAACAGGCTCTCTGTTTTGTCATATATAATCTCCAAAGAATGCCGCTGCTGCTGCTGCTGCCGCTGCTGCTGCTGCTGCCGCCGCTGCTGCTGCTGCCGCTGCTGCTGCTGTACTCCAGGTCTCTGTTATCTATGAGCCCACAGTGACCGCCACCATCATCGTGCCACAGCAGTACTGCGGAGCCGTCATGAAACTGGCAGTACAGCGCAGAGGATCACAGCTGGATTACAGCTTCTTAGGCGGCAGCAGCAGCAGCAGCAGCAGCAGTAATCACAACACCAGCAGCAGCAGCACAACCACAGCATTTGAGGATCCTGCTCGTGCTGCTGCTGCTGCTGCACATACAGCCATGGATACTAGCAGTTCAGAAGACCCTGTGACTGCTGCAGCAGCTGCTGCCGACACCAGCAGCAGCAGCGGCAGCAGCATTTTATTCAGTGACCGGGTACTTCTGAGGTATCAGTTGCCGCTGTCTGAGCTGGCTGGGGACTTTTACAGTAAGCTCAAGTCTGTCACTCAGGGGTGAGCAACACATGCTGTGCCGGCCTGCATTGTCTTTCCTACGTACTAGTTATCTGGTCACTATGTTGGACTTGAGGGTGGATACGTGGCCATATTCCCTGTGAGGTAGGAAAAAAGATTTGCCCTACCGAGTTGTTTTTGTGCTGTAAGCCCTTCCTAACCTGCTGTATATCCCTGCTGATATTCCTTAGGTGGGTAAGGAATATAGCAAGGAATACAGTGATATATTCATGGGTAGTCTTCCCTTGATTTGGGCGAATATGGTATAATAACGGGATAAACATATAATGTCCATCAGCCATAGCAACGCTGCCATCGCCCCCATGCCCCATTTCTGCATTGGGCAATGTCCTGTGCATGTTTTACCAACTTGTGCTAGCTAGCACTGTCACCAGGTCAGTCTGCCATCAGCAACACGGCCTGCACTGGTTTCATGTTTCAAGGGCGGCATTGGCTGGCTTAGAGATCATTTATCAGTGATCCACAAACAGCTATACCGGTTGCACAGATATCACTTGCACGATTGGCAGTTTGAGAGGCTTAACATCTTTTTCATTGCATAACTCTTGTTGCTGCTGCTGCTGCTGCTGCTGCTGCTGCTGCTGCTGCTGCTGCTGCTGCTGCCAGGTATGCCAGTTTTGACTATGAAGAGGGGGAGCTGCGTCCCGCTGACCTCACACTGCTGGAGCTGCTGGTGAACGGCAAAGCAGTAGATGCACTCTGCAGACTGGTGCCCACAGGTAAAGCCACTCTTATCACATTTGATGCCTATACTTCCTGAAGGAACAAATCATTCATCGTGTGCGTAATCAATCAAAACTGCATTGTTTATACAACCATACATCAAGGCAAGCAGTTGTCTTAGGCAAATGTCGTAGTGTTGGCAAGTAAGAGGTCACCCAACATGATGGGATTCTGATTTTGTACTCAACCATGGCCAGAGGGAGTTGATGCAGTGGGGCTCGATACAACATCCTGTTGCCGACACTGCTGAATGTGCTGGTTCCTGCATTTCCTGCACTAGTCGAGCCACATGTAGGCAACTCGACATAGGTTTGGCAATGATTGTTGTTGTTGCTGCTGCTGCTGCTGATATTTGCCATGCCTGCAGCTGATGCTGCTCGTTTGGGCAGGGCACTTGCATCCCGCCTGAAGGACTTGCTGGACAGACAGCAATATGAAGTGGCAATACAGGTTTAAATGCATTTGGAACCAGTGACTAGTGTGACCATCTGCTGTGGTTGGAACAAGTGACCACAAGCTTCACTACAAGTAATTTGCTTGTATGAGAGAAGGGATGTCACACATGAAAACTAGTAACTAACTTGCAAGGTTCAAAGGCCCTCATGTCTCATCTATCTGGTGATGCTGTTGTCTGGTTTTTTGTCCAGGCTGCTGCTGGAGGCCGCATTGTCGCCCGCGAGACTCTGAAAGCCCTCAGGAAAGATGTGCTAGCAAAGTGTTACGGGGGCGATGTCAGCAGGAAGCGCAAGCTGCTGCAGAAGCAGAAGGAGGGAAAGAAGCGCTTGAGGCAGTTGGGGGGCATGAGCGTGCCTGCAGAGATATTTCCAGAGTTGCTGAAACCTTAGGCTCACTGCACGCGGCCCACCCATTTGAGGGGTTCTGCAGACGCGAGGGAGATGAGTGAGAGTGGTGAATATGGGATTTGATGGTTTGGAAGATGATGCCTGAATTGATTGATGCTGGCTTGCTTAGCTGATGATGCTTCAGCTGCTTGCATATATATTGCCAATAGCCAATGGAGGATGCTATGCTGGCATGTGGTGCAGAATGGGGCAAGTGCTGAATGCTGAATGTGTGTTGTCAAAGTGGGCAGTATGCCTTACAGCAGCCGGACTCCGGCGGGAGGGTAATCACGTGGTCTACTGGTTAAGTTACAGGGATCCGAAGCTTTAGGTCTCGGGTTCAAACCTTAACCGGGGCACATTTCCCTGAGTTTTCAGGGTAACGGCCGGTGTAAACAGGAGGCAGGAATGTGCTCCTACCCAAGCGCCCGACTCTGCTGGGGTGTGGATCGAAAGTGGCTTGAGAATGTACTTAGTCACCCTTGTCAAGATGTCCCCACCTAGGACTCTACGGAGGCCTTGGCTCTCGGCATTGTATGGGAGGGGTTCTCGGGTGGTTTCCCCCTTCATAATTGAGATCGGATGATCATGCACTCCGCCTTGTCCGAAAGTGGATTGAATTCACTGGGCAGATTTGAGGCCCGGGGCCGATGGCAGTAATGCTATGGCTGCAAAGTACTGATTATTATTATTATTATTACAGCAGCCGGACTGCTGTACTTCAACTGCAGACTTCGAGTGGGAGTCTGTATATGCAGTTGCTCAGCCACGCCGGCGCCTTTAAGGCGTTTCACAGGATTCTGATGTGCCAGATTACTGAATGCATTCGATATTTTGCTCAAACTACAGCCTAAGGAATGGGTGTGGAGGAGGCGATGGGGGAATTTTAAGTACCTGTTGTCTACCGGTCTTGGCTATGGAACAAGCGGCTCATGAGATCGATTCAGCTTGCTGTATCGTTGTACTAGCCAGTGATACTACAACCGATAGATGTTAGGAGGGCGTAGGAGCATGATCTGTGCAGAAGTGGCTATTGACCATTGAACAGTAGGGGACCCTGCACTGTGACAGGCAAGCTGTATTTTTCACCAGCATACTGCATGCAAATGTGTGCGTATTGATCTAATTCTGTTGTCTACAGAAAGATTCATTGTCAGAAGTAGTAGTGGTTATCCGTTCCGGCTGCAAGGCTCTTGGGAGAGATGAAGCATGGCGGCTCAGCCAAACGCCACATCTGGACCGAAGCTCCCTGAGGGGATCTCCGGAGATGCAGTATGATACATTGTCCCCAACGCATGTCGGCGCTTTTGCCATAGCATTTCAACCTGCTGCATTGCTCAGTCTCTTCTACATTATCAACGCACTAAACCAAGATCAGCCTGATCTATGGCATAGTAATAATAATAATTGATACCATCAGCCATAGCATTTACTGCCATCGGCATATATCTATGGCATATCTATGGCATAGTGCCATGCCACATTAGGCCAGTGTGCCTGGAAATGGCTCGCTAACGGGTTACATTCATGTAACAATTAACAACTTGGTTGTGGATCAGCCATTCAATCAACATTTACTATTAGCAGGTTTTGCCGGCCATTGCAATCCCTGGCCGGGCGGCCCTAGGCTAAAGTGGTGTTAGCCTTAGACCATAGCCAAGCACTCTGACTAACGCATAGCTCATTGAGCATTTAAGTGTGTACTTTGACCGCCGTTGAATGGCTGGTTCCAGTTACGGAGAAAACGTACCATAGCATACCATACCGTACAACCTGGCCCCTGAGGGGCACCCCCGTTGAGAACCAATCAACAAGATCACCAAACACCCCTCAAGTTGAGTGGCCTTTTTGAAGGTGTCACAATTCATTATGCACGTTGGCTAGAGAGCTCCTCCACCGTGTGTTGCTCTTGTGTGATAGCACAACTTGCTTTCTCGTGTGCCCACAAGTTGCTCCAATGATCAAGGCACCTACGGAAGCTCATGCCAATCTAACTCATGCATATCCGAACATACGTCTTCACCAGCGAATGTAACGCTGTAAGTGCATATATGCTCTGTTATCTGTTTTGTAGGGCGGTCCTTCTGGTATATCTAGTCAATCCCAAACTGTTGTAGTCCTTGAGTAGCCATTTGCATCTGCAGATCTTGTTGAAGCTGCATTATTAACCGACCTTGAGCTATCCTCAACTGCTTCTCCTCCTCCAATTCATCTTGCAAGGTGTCTATGACCTGCTGCAGCCCTGCATTGATGATCAGCAGTTGAACATGATGTATCCAAATATGTTCAGAGCTATTTTAGAGGAGAGGACGGCACTTGCGTTGCTATGGGTATAAGGCTTGTGGTGCATATGTGTGCAGCTCTGCTAGCATAATAGTTGGTACTATATGTAGTTCAGCGGTGTAGTCACAAACTGCCCGCCACTGGTCTGCTGCGCTAAGAAGATCACCTCCCGATTAAGTATGCCACTTGGTTTTTGTTGTTTAGTGCCCAAAGATAGTGGACATGAGTGAGGACTCCTCACTCAGTGAATGTTATAATTGATAATTCATGCCATACTAAGAATAGATGACTTGTAAACCTAAGTCAGGTTCTGCCAAGTACTTCGAGCAATTGTATGATAACTTCTTACACAAAAATACATTTTGTGATGTATGATACTTGAGTCTCTTGGGTAAAAGGTCCATTTCCATGGTTACTTGCAAGCCGTTGCGAGTGCTTACTTGTTATGCGTACATATCACATGCAGTGCAACTCTGTATCATTCAACCAACCACGAGACTGTACTCAGCCAACATATGGATTGTACTCAACAACCCCTACCTGCCAATCTCTCCCGAGTAAGAATGTGCAAGTTGATATTGCACTCCCAACAGAAATTTTCTATCTGCTTCCAAACGTCCGGTGGAGTCGCCTGCAAGGCAGTGGTAAGAGAAGAGGTTGGGGCTAGTGTGTAAATTTCACCTAACTAGGGAGTAGTCTCCGAGACTCGGGCTGAGCGAACAACAACTTGAGGCTCAAACCTTGCATAGTGTGCCAAGGAATGTATTGGGTGCCAATTTGTGCACGCTTTCACCTACTAGAGACCATCAGAAGTCATCAACACAAGCATGTCATTGTTGGTTGCAGGTCCCTCAAGATACTGCAGATCATGTTGTAGTAAATCATTTCGTGTGATGATCACAGCAAAAAACACCACCCCCTTTGCCAGGTCCCTGCACGAGTAACAAAATTTATCACTTGCAAAAATACTCCTCATCACAGTATGCACACAAGGATATACCTACATATAAGCCGCTCGTGTCAATGCCCACTAGGACAGGTCAATCTCATGAACCTTACCTCACTGATGAACTCTTTGTGTAATTCATTCTGGTCCTCATTGTCCTCTGGTGTAAGGTAGCAACCAGAGAAGGCCAACGTTGTAAGGTTTGTGAGTCGCCGTAGACTTAACATTACATCAGCCAAATGCCCCAATGCCTCCAGATCCAACCTTCGTAGCCATGTCATTTGCACCAAAGTATCTTCTATGGTGGTCGACAACCAATACGATGGCAAACAGAAGCCCCCTAGTTTGAGGTAAGTCAGCTTGCCGAGTTGCGTCAAGGGTGTCATTTGCACTTGCTCAATTGCATCTACCAACCACAATTCTTGTAAGCATGGGCAGCAACCTACAAGTTTGTGTATGCTTCCATCGGAAGTGATCTTGAAGAGCCCCTTTTTCGACTCGTCACAATAGCCTTGTTCCACTCTCAACACCTTCAAAGTTGGAAGCTGCTGGCCAATGCTCAACATGCGGTGAAGGAGATCCCAGTTGACACTAGAGTATCTGAAGTCCAGGAAGGTCAGCCCAATGTCGACCCATGCCGAATAAGTCTTCAAAGTAACTATATCCAAGTCCAAATCTGGAAAAGTTTCTTCAAAATATTCACCCATCACAACCAAGTGTTTGAGGTTGGTCAGCCCAAGAAGAGTACTAAGGAGGACTGGTCCCTCATGAGAGTGCGGATCTCCCTCATCAAGTGCTGTTGACAGCTTGACACATTTAATACTCAGATGAGTTAGCCCTACCAACTTTGATAGTACAATGGGATGTAGCCACTGAATGTTTGCACACCGCAACTGTTGCAAATTAGTTAGCAGGGTTAGCGGAGAAGTTGCTGAAGGGTGCATCCGCAAGCGGTATGAAACGTACAACCTGAGGCTAGTAAGGGACAAAGGAAGATCTCGGAGAATTGCAACACTAGATGAATCGTCCTTGCGGCCGTCCAGTTCCAGCTCTAAATCTTGAAGGCGACCTAGGCTGCCCAACGGCTTTTGATCCTGCAGGTATCTTGATGATAGATGCAAGCTGGTAAGTTGAGTAAGTGCCGCCACGGCGCACTGTACCCAATCACATGCGCCCAAGGTACATGTTGCCTTTGCCAAACTGTGGGTGACACAAGACTTATAGTCCACATGCAAACTCTTGAGGCCAGTCAATGTTGACACTTCTGCAAGTTGTTGCCGTGGATTGGAGTCCACAGTGTGTAGTTTCAGGTATGTGAGAGCTGTCAAGTCACGCCAGTTGTTGTGGCCGCGCATGTTGGCTGTATCAGCGGGAGTGACTTCAACGTTTGCCAGATCCAGGCGTTGCAGATTCTGCAACCGCTGGAAGGGCAGGCACAACGTGCCAATGTTTAATGTTTCCACATTAATGTGAAGACTCTGCAGGCTATTGCCATATTTGTCCAGCCACTTCTCAAAAGCTGGAAAATTCTTGTTGGATGGCGATGTGCTGATGATGTTGGTCGCTGCAAGGGCTGCAATGTGCCAATTGCGTGAAACCAAGGCACAACTGCTTAGACGATGCTTCAATGGGACATACTGCAAAATCTTTGCAAGTAGCCCTGCAGGTATCTTGGACTCTGGTGCTTCCTGCAGAGGCGGTCAACAGGTTGTACTCAGAGACCCAACAGCGAATATTGATTGGATGGCAGATCTACCCCTGCTACTAGTGCAATTTGATTGTGCTTTAATGGGCAGAACATCATGTACAAACAAAGATACACGGTTAAAAGTTACTATACATGCTCTCTACAGCCTACATGATATGCATGCAAAGAAGTACAGTGCTATGACCAATCAGTACTACGCCACTGTTGCAGCTACCTCCAACTGCTGGATGGCAGGCTGTCAGTGGTGGCTGGTCAGCAGCTGACGAAACATTGCTGGTGTACATAATGCATTTCCTCCTTATGTTCATGATGTAGATATCCTGGCTGCAGTGAGAATTTCCACTTTGAAGCAGCTGTACATGTGGACATGCGCGTGCATCTTGCTTCAGATAGCCGCTTTGTTGCGCACAAGGGACATTGATTGCACCAATAATCATATATGTCCGTTATAGAATGCTCCTACGCGGAGAGAGGCTCAACAACATTCCTCACATGGAGTAAGCTTGTATCCATCTGCGCAAGCCGGACTTCAGAACCATCCACGCCCGACCGGAACTGCAGCACTAGCGCTTGCTGCCTCACCGTAGACACCCTGTACCGATTGTTTGAATGACGGCTGGCACATCAGGGGGAGGATTTCCGCTGAGAGTGCTAACACCAGCTAGACCTGGGGCTAGCGCTATAGGGGCTGCGTTACAAGCCGAATTCAACGCAAGACAAGTAAGGAACAGTTGTTTCCCTCTGCCGACATGTGTGGGGCATGCCGCTGATTGAGGGTTCAGAACTTGAACCTTGTTAACAACAGCAATGCGTTGCAGTTCGGCCGTGCACAAGGCACATACGAGCCAATGACTTTTGAACGTCAGACCGCATTCAATCTTTCCAATGCCATGATCTGACAAGAGGTCATACATACTACCTGTACGCAGTAGCACAAAAATGGCCCATGCGGCTAGAGCGGCTCCTGGCCAGTATGATAAAGGAAGGCGTTGCAACAGCAGAATATCCGATGCCATATTAGTTAATTTATCACTCCAAGCAGTGCCATTCGTTGATGTAATAATACCAAATACCAATACAACTGGGGGAACCCCTCCTGGCACAAGCCAGCGAGCGAGCGGATGGCTCATGGGACTCTTGACAAAGAATCATTCTTGATAAACACAAAACAACAGACACAACACACATTTGCACGCAGTATGGGAC
>JABEVS010000380.1:0-10126 GCA_018290735.1 Coelastrella sp. MACC-549
GTGGCAGTGCAAGTCTGTGAATCAGTGCCCACAGCAGCAATCACTCCACCCACACACCACAACACTGCAAAATCCTCAACGTCCAGTTCAGGACTCCTGCCTCTGAACCAAGAGGCAGGTACACCTGCATTCCAGCGGATGTCATGCAACGTGAGCTGCCAATCGCTCTCAACCTGTTGCTTCAAGACAGCAATAAAGTGGTGCACAACAGCAGCTGCAGACAGAGGTACTGGAAAGGGTACTGGAAATCCGAATCCATCATTTACAGTATGACGATCGTGAGCTGGTGTATGGTCAGCAATCAGCCCTGATGCAGGCACAGCATATGTGTGGGAGCAATGCACAGCCGTGGCGATGAGGTTGCTTAGGTGCTTGCCGGTGGCATTATTGTCTCTGAGAACAGCCACAAGATGTTACTGTAAGAGTGACTTGACAGCCCTGGCTGTGCAGGAACAACGGATGGTGTGCCATGAAGCAGCAAAGTAGACGGCTCTAATCACTTGTCCCCTACAGTATATCAAAACCAAGCATTTGTGCAACAGCACAGGGCAAGTTTCTGTCAGGCCCTCCAAACTAGTCAGTAAGTGGGACCTCTGCAAGCGAATACTGCCAGTCCTCTCAGCATTACTAGCCAGTCCTTCTAAACAGGAATCTGTCGCCTTCAAAGGCAATTTTGCCATCTGCCTCACCCTGCATCGTGAATGCCAACTCATGTACTCATGTACGTGACTTCAGTACATGATAAAGCTTCAATCTGATAGACACAATACATCACATTGCTATCACCATGACTGGAGCACTGGCATTTATTGCCTATGATTCTCACGGTTATCATACACACATGAATGAAATGTTGTCTGGCAACAAGCCTACTGGCGCTGAGGCATAGGTGCTTCTCGCTCCTCTTCGTACTCCAACTCCAGTAACCTGCCACGCTTTTGCCGTTGCTTTGCAGGCTTTTGTGGCTGCTGTTTTCCTGTTGAAGACCTGCTCTGCTGCTGATTATTGCCAGCTCTGCCTTTATGCCTAACCGCTGCAGGCCCACTTTCATCACTGTCACTGCCTGGTTGCTCACTTCCACTCCCTGAAGGTCCCGCCTCCATCTCATCTGTGTCACTATCATACCCGCTACCATCGTCACTGGGGTTTCCTGAATCCCCTTGATCACTGTCATGATACTCTTCACCTCCATCCTCCTCTGCTATGTCCTCCATGTCCTCGTCGTCCAGAGGAACATCTTCCTCGTCCACATACTCAATCTGCAGACCAACAGGGCAGCAGGGCAGCCGCGGCACAGCAGAGAGGCAATCAGCACAAGGGATACCTCAGCACACAGAGAGATGGAACAAAGTAATAACTCTGTTGCAGAAATTGTATCTGTAGGATGGCCATGTGCAGTGACAAGCTCAGCTGAGCAGCACCATGCCATCTGTATGACCAACAGCCAGTCCTTCTGCTGTACCACACTACCGACCACACACCATAACTGATAGTGTGGTGCATGCTGGATGAGGTGGCAACTCACATTTGAGCCAGACATCCACCACCTCTGCAGCTCAGTGACTTATTGGACTTCACGACCCAGGTCACATCACACCGCCGGTGAAGCCCATACTTACACAACCCTTGCTGTTGCTGCTGCTGCTGCTGCTGTTTTTCCCCTGCCTACACCCTCCCTGCCTGATAAACCCACCTCCTCTTCCTCCTCCTCCTCGTCTTCCTCATCCCCCTCAATAAACGCCTCCACATCGTCTTCACCCTCCTCCTGCTGGTCCTCCTCTGCCTCAACCTCATCATCCTCAACCTCCTGCTGGTCAAGCACCTGACACAACACACCACACAACACACAAACAGATAATCAAACAATTAGCATGATAATTTCACTTGGATTGCCTTGAAGCTAGCATGGACCACCAGGTAAAGAGCACTACTTAGCCCACTGCCCACACATGGGCCCTGTGAGAGGTGCATGCCACATGCTTGCTGCTGGAGTATCAGGTCCTGCCTGCCCGCTGGCCTGCACCTCTGTTGCCAGGTGTTGGCTCACACACCTTCTCATACGTCTTGAGGGGGAAGTTGTAGATGTCGCCATACGTCCCTGCCTGCAGGCGTTTGAGCAGCTCACTCTCAATGGCTTTGTCCAGGCGAGCAGCAACCTGAGCTTTGGCCTCGCGCCGCCGCTCACGCTTCTCAGTCCTGCGGGCGCATCAAAGTCTGTGCAGGTCAGCACTGGCAGTAACAGCTATGGAGGGAAGACAGCAGTGCTGCGTAGATGACCGCTGGCATCCTGCATATCAGCTGTTTGCTGTCGCTGGCTGCCATGGACACCACACTACAGTCACATGCTGAGACCCTGACATGCAGCACGTGGTAAGTTGACATGCTGCAGATGCCATTTACAATTGCCATGGACATGAAATGCCACAGCTGAAGTCCCTTGCTGCTGTACAGAACACGACGCACCTCACTGCTATTGGCACCAGCTTGGGCATTGGCTTGAGGGCCAGCTTCCGCATCCTGATGAGGTACTGCGTGATCTTCGTCAAGCGCTGCTTGTTTTTGTGCACCAGGAATTTTGGCCAGTACTGCAGGTGTTGATCAAGCTGTTCCAGCGCTTGTGCATAATTGCGTTTGAGTTTGAGCTTCTGCCACATATTCTTGGGTGTATGTGCTCGCTCTACTGTCTTCATATACAGGTAGCAGCGCCCATCCTGCACAAGTGTAAGCAACACGCCAGCAGCAGTCCACATCATCAGCAAGGGGGGCACAGCAGACAGCTAACTAACATGACACAGGCCAAGGCTCGGTCACAGCAACTGCTTGCTTGTGACACATAGTGCACAGACAACACTATTAATCAGTTGCTGGTATTGAGGCAACTTCGCCACTGACATCCGGTCAACTGCAGAAGTGTTGTCGACCTGTGGCATACCAACAGGCCTGATGCCTGTGCAGAGGTGATTGCTCTGTGCACAAGCTGAGGGACAGCCATCACTGCTATAACATGCAGAACCATCGTTGCTGTGACATACAGACAGCGGACAGTCACTGTGCAACCTTATCTGCGATATATAGCCATGCGTTACGCATGCATGACCCACACACAGTCCCGAATCCCTACCTCTTCTTTGATAGTGGCATATCTGCTATTTGCCAGAGGACATGATGAGCGGTTGCAAAGGCCAGTTACATTGTACTCATTCCGGCAAAAGTTCTGTGTTTTAGTCTTTGCCTTGAAGCTGCAGTGATGGTGGTTGATGACCTGCCAGATGATCTCGTCGTTCTGCATGGCTGCTGCTGCAGCTGCTGCTGCTGCTGCACGCTATGCTGAGACCCAACCCAGCTGCGCCTGGCGCGGACAAGATCACACAAAGTAGGCTAGATTAGTATGCTGTGAGTGCCAGCTTGATGTCACGTATGGGGCGAACGACAGGCCCAGCGTGCGGGGAAACCTATTGGCGAGCAAAAGAGTCTGGCAGCGGCTTGAGGTTATAAGAGTTGAATGATTTGAAGTTTGAAGAAGCTTTTTCCTGCTCCTGGGCTCGCAAGCAAAGGCTCTTGTACTTGTCAAACTCCGGCACCTCTGCAGCACTTGGCACACGCTCACATAAGCCTCAGTTCAAAACTTAAAAACGACTATCGACTGACTTGGTAAGTTCCAGTGAAGGTCAACGGAGACGATAATCTTGCGGCCGCAGTGTCTTGTTACTCTTTTGCCACCTTGGCACAGCCCGTGATAACTCATCCACAAATGCTTCTTCATACTTTGTACCGCGCCCACTGCTGTAAAGGCGTGTTCTTGGATATCCTTGTATAGACTCGTTGGTTAAGAAGTCGCTCACCACTGCTGCTGTCCATTCCGAACGAGCAACCGAGAGAGGCCATCCTGACAATCAATTGGATCAAATCGCGCTAAGGTACTGCTGAGGCGTTTGGATGGCTGCTCAAAGTCTGAAAGGTTCTGGAAACTGCAACTGGGTCCCTTGATCACCAGGACGTTGTCGGAGTGCGACCCCAGCTCCCAGCCACAGAGAATAGGCCGCTTGTCGCCTTTACAAGTGATTACAGTACCGGCGCAACCTATTAAGCAGTGCAGCGTTGGGAAGACTGCCAATTTAATGCTGCCAGAGCCCCATGACAACAAACCTAGCAACAGCTCACAGGATGCCGACTTCAACTTGCCTCATCTCCCCTTTACCAGTGGCTGGTAACTGCTGTTTATACTGGGCCGTCCTTGGCCATACACTGAATGTACTTGTCATAAAACTCTGCTGCCTTCTCAAACTCATCCAGGTCGGTGTAGCAGTCGGCAATGGTGCCGTATGCATCAGAATCACCTGTGCATCACAACAGTATCAGCGCACAGCACACTGTGTCAGGTTTGGTACGGCAGCTGCACACTATCTGCCGTGCTGCATGCATGCATCTGATTTGTCCTTGTACACATGGCGCGCAGTTGACAGGCTGGCCTCCTTTACACGCACACCTCTCTGTGACCATTGTGTTGCTGGCATGTGATCTGGATCCTGATGATGACAGCACCACCACCGGCTGCTGCTTGTGACTGGGCTTGCCCTCTGCTGCTGCCGCTCACCTGTGTACTCTTGCATGTCGCGGCTGATCTGCAGCACTCGCTCCAGGTGCCCAATGGCTGTCTTGTACTGTCCCTGCAGCCGTGCTGCTGCTGCTAGCCCACGTGTTGCCCGCCTTTCCTGCACCTTCTGCCTCAGCGCCTTGGATAGCATCAATGCCTTCTCAAAGCGCACCATAGCTGCTGCTCCATTGCCCTCCTTCAGCAGCCGCTTGCCAGCACGCAGCGCATCCCTGCAATGCAACAGGGGTGCTGCTCCTTGTTACACTCAAAGGATAATAATGTCAAGCTCTCATGCTTGACAGGCGGTGGCACCAGCTGCTCAACGTCAACGGCTTGACCCCGACTGATCTCACCAGCTGCATACAAGCTACTGGTCCTAAGCGCTGCATGCATTGCGTGTTGTTGTATTGTGTTTATACGATTTTGAGGCTTGCGGGTGAGTCTGCCCATTCAAAATTCTCACCGTGTGCTGGTGATCACTGCCATGGTACGTGTGTGCAGCTTCTGTTGTGCTTCGTGAGAGACCTTCTTACCTGCACTGTATCTGGTCGCTTGTCATTTCGTCCTCATCCATACTGAACAGTGACCGCTCAACAGGCGCAGCAGATGGACTGCTGACCACAACAGACTGGGGACGGGGTGCTGTCACCGTGGCTGTCGCTGCTGCCTTGCTGTATGGCTCTGCTGCTGTGCTGCCATTGCTGTACTGCTGTGTGCCATTGCCACCACCAGGGGCTGTTGGCGGTGCATAAGTGAGACCTGTGCACACCAGCAGCATCACTGTCAGATAGCAACTAACAATGGAAGCAACCACCAGCCAACATCAACGATCAACTGACATTATGGGTGACAAAAAGCTGATGCTTCAGGAGCGGGAGCAAGGCACGTGTTGGGTTCAGGGCTCACAGTTGCAGCATTCTATCTACCGCATTGGCTACATGGATGCCCAACACTGCTTGTCAAGTGCTGCAGCCGGACCTGGTGCATAGACTGTTCCTGCACGGGCCTGTTGTCTGAGGCTCAGGTTGATCTTCCTCAGTTGTTCGTTCAGCCGCTCAAGTTCTGCCTTGCGCTGCCGGGCGGTGATGCCGCCAACAAGAGCTCCAACCAGGGCAACAAACTCCGTGATGCCCACAATATCAATGCCAAAGGGTGTTGCGCACAGCTTGCCAATCTGCAGGACAGGGCACAGAGAGAATAAAGCGCATTGGAAGATGCCCACTGCAGTGAATGAAATGTGCATGATACAACAGAGACCATTTCCACGACAATTTTGAGCACTATTGCCTGTAACCTGCAGAGAAACAGCTGCTGAATTTGCACAGGTGCCAGGTAACATGGCCACAGCCATGCTTCAATTGGATAACAAGGCGGAGGCAACCAGCACACAGCATGCTGATCCAGCAGCCCTGTAGTACAGTGGGCTGCAGGCAGCAATCAAGAGTCGTCCCACCATAAGAGGATCACCTGCGATGATCTTGCTTCTTGTTCAAACTTCTCCCGCTCAGCCTGGATCTCCCTCCTTGCCTCGCCCTCACGCTCAACCCGCAGATTGTAGAGCTTCTGCTCCTCCTGAGCCAAAATGCCCTTGCCACCTGAGCAGCAAGCCCACGCACTGGTCAGCACCCACCTGCCAACAGGTGCGGGACTGATGTGCTGCTAGCTACTGCTCTTATCAAGATGCAACAATCTGGGGAGCTTCTGGGGAGCTGCTGGCTTTGCAGAAGATGTAGGTCTATACATGCCGTGCAGACATCAAGGTAAGTCGTGAAGCACTTCTCACCAGTGCTAGCTAAAAATGGTTCGGCCTGTACTGGAGTGGCAGTCAACAGCAGAGCTGCTGCTGCCACGCCCGCCATGCCCATCATGGTACGTCGTGTATTGCTCTGTGTCGGCACTTCATCAGCCACTGACGCCTTGACGACGCATGGGACCCTGCTGATGGATCTGTGCTGTCGCAGAGCTGAGATGTGATTGGCATGCACCCTCAAGCTCTGCTGCATGCTGATGAGACGCTGAACAAAGTGACAACAACAAATTAAGCTGTATTCACTGCGGATATTGCGGTATTCTGCTAAGGATATGTCGACAAAAGACAATCGAAAAACTTAATCAGCACTGGGAGAGCGTGTGCTGCGTGTTCCACTCAGTTACTGAGTTGAGAATTATATTAAAGTCTTTGCTGTTGTTTGGCAGCTGCTTTCCGCAGCTATCCACGGCCAAAAACGCGGGATCTTTGTCCATTTGTTACTTCGTTGTTACATTTTCTCTGACGCCGTGAAATCGATCCGACAGTGCATCGATCGGAGTAGTAATTGTGATGTGAACAATAAGCACATGCGTGCACGACATCGTAGCTAAGAGGTTCCATCAGTCTCGAAGTCAACCTACTGTAATGTCCAGGTTGGTCATCACAGTGAACTGTATATTGCAGCCACATCCGTTGTGACACTAAAGACTGAGACGAACACTGCGATGGATGCTGCCCTACTACAATGGGGTCAATTCATGAAGTGGCTTCGAGATACATTCGAAGGTTGATGCCATAATTTGAATGCACATATGCCAATCACAGCCGCATTAGGTGTGCCTCATCGATCAGCTCTAGGACACACGACGCAGGAGATGGTGACATGCATTACACACTGCTGCACGTCAGTTCATTTGCCAGCTCATCCAATGTTGCTTGGCTGACAAAGGATCATTCTTACAGACCACAAAAACAACAGATACATTTGCACGCAGTATGCTTGTCTCTGTCTCTTTTACTGTGCTGTTGCAGGGCAACACAGGAAAGCAGGTCAGAGCACCTTTGCAGACTCAGATAGATGCTCTGAAGGACCAAAGCCTGCAAGTAGTAGTGTTACCCGTTCAGGCCATAGGCCCTTGGGGGCCAAGCGTGCAAATGTGATTGTCCTGCCTTGTGACAACAAACTACAACTGCACTATGATCCTAGACACTTTCTCTTCTGCACACTAACCTAGAGCAAAGCAGCTGCTGACAGTGCTTCAGTGACAGTGACCAACAGAGCTTTCTTCTCCCGCTCTGTAGTATTCCGAGTTATGTACCTGATCAGAATGTGCTGCATCACAGACCTGTCCGTACTGCTCTCAAGGCCGCTGCTTGATGGAGTCTACTGCCGCTTGCAACCTGCGTTGTCACTTGCGCACCCTCATGTGCCGATCCACCTTGGCCCTACACCAGGGGCAGTCCAGTTCCTTGGCCTTGATGTCATTGGAGCAGTTCACACACAGCTTGTAGCACTTGCACGGCAGCAGCATCACCTCAATCTTTCGCTCCATGCACACAACACACTCCTGATCCTGGTGCTCTGAGACAGCAGGGCGGGCACGGCGACGAGGAGCTGCCGCCGCCGCAGCAGCAACAGCAGCAACAGCTGCTGCCGGTGCAGCTGCTGAGGGTACTGCTGCCGTGTTTGCTATTGCAGTTGGAGCAGTTCCAGTTACTGCAGTGTGTGCATTTCTGGGCATAGCCTGTTGCAGTTGCTGCTGCTGTTCCCGTTGCCCCACAGCTGGTGCTGCTGCTGGTGCAGCTGCACCCTGGACCACACATGGTGGGATTGGTGCTGGCTGGTGTGCTGCTGCAGCTGGTGGCTGTTGCTGCAGGGGTGATGGCGTCACTGCCCTCAGGTGTGCAAACTGTGGCAGGCGTGCCAGATGGGGCGGCAAGTTTGCCACACCTGGGGGTGCCCTTGCTGCTGCTGCTGCTGCTGCTGCTGGGGGTGTGGGTGCTGCGGGTGTGGCAGTAAGGGCCATGCCAGGCGGGGGTGCTCTGGGTGCTGGTGGTGGTGGCACTGGAGCGAGGGGCCTGTGCTGCCTCAGGTGAGGGGGCAGGTGGGCCAGAGCAGCAGCAGAAGGTGCAACAGCAGCAGGGAACCCCGGAGGTGCTGTTGCTGCTGCTGCTGGCGGCGGTGGTGGTGGTGGTGGTGCTGCTGCTGATGGTGCTGGTACTGGTGGTGCTGGTGGTGGTGTCCTGCTCAAGGGTGGTGGACTGGCCGTCCTGACCTCTAATGCTGCTGCTTGTTGTGCTGCCATTGCTGCTGCATGCTGCTCTGTGCCTTGCTGCATGGCCCGCACCCTGTGACGGGCTCTGTCCAGTGCCGCTAACCTACCCATCTCAAAGTCACGTTGACTGGGGCTTGGCCCACCTGTACAGCAACACACATGCACCAGGGGAGTCATTCATATGCAGGACAAATGGCAGCAGCAAGCCAGGCGCATCACTGTGTCCACCACTAGCGCCCTCACAGACCGCCAGCACTACCAGTGGTGAGCGCTGACAGGTCGTGGCAGCACTACAGCAGCCCCGCGCGTCCAGGCATGTATAAAGTGCGGCACTCCAGCCTGCAAATGCCATACCAGGCACACCCCACCACAACTGTCACTCACCGCTGATGATGCAGTTTGTCGGCAGCAGCAGCTGCGCATAGCGGGTGTTTGCAGGATAAAGGTCAGCGGATGTCACACGGCCCATGAATGCAGCAACAGCAGCAGGGCCAGGGGCTGAGCGTCCAGCAGGAGCTGCAGGTGGAGCAACAGCAGCAGCAGCTGGGCGCTGAACTTCAACAGGTGCTTGCTGAGCAGCAGCTAAGAGCCTTAAGCGCTCCTGCTCCTGCTCTGCTGCTGCTGCTGCTGCTGCTGCTTCTTGCTGCCGCTGTATCTCCTGTTCTCGCCTCCGCTGCTCCTCTTCCCGCTGCTGCTGCTGCTGCTGCTGCTGCTGAAGCTTTTCTGCTTTGGCCTTTTCTGCCGCCTCCTTGGCCTTTGCCGCAGCTGCTGCCTCCTTCTCATCACGCAGTCGCTGCTGCTCCTCAACCAACCTAGCTGCTTCCTCGGCATCAGCAACACGAGCCGTGGCTGCTGCCTTGCCCTTGTCCATATCAGCTGCTTGCTTGGCCACAGCAACTTCCCTTGCAGCTTGCTTGGCTGCTTTCTTAGCCGCCTTCTTGTCAAGTGCTGCAGGAATAGCAGCTGCAGCAGGAGGAGTGGCAAGGGCAGCACTGCTGCTTCTGCTATTGGCAGGACCAGCCTCATTAGCAGGAGTTGCTGACTCTGCCGCAGCTGCTGCACTGCTACTTACAACATCCATGGCTGAACAACTACCTATTTCTGACTTTGTGTTATCAGCTGGTGGTGGTGGTGCTGCTGCTGGTGTTGGTGCTCCTGGTTCTGGTGCCTGCTCATTTTCACTGTCTGTTTCTGGCTGTGCCTGTGCTGTTGAGGTATCTGCGGTGGCAGCTGCTTTCTTCTTCTCCTTCAGTTTCTCCTTCTTTTTCTTCTTCTTCTCTTTCTTGGCCTCCTCACGTGCCCTGGCCTCCTTTTCACGCGCCTCAATAGCAAGGAGCTCCTGCAGCACCAATCACAACAAAGAGGCAGAACAGCACTTGAGTGAAAAACCTGGAACTTGGCCATGTGCTCAGCCAGCTGCCCAGCAGCAGCGGCTGCAGACTCCTGACACGTGGCTGCACAAGGTGTGCAACAGCCCTGCAGCTGGCTGCTCACAGGGCCTTCCCC
>JABEVS010000380.1:10136-63487 GCA_018290735.1 Coelastrella sp. MACC-549
CCACGCTCTTCTGATGGAATCCTGGTCATTCGACGCGTAATGCGCCTCCCGCCCTGCCGACCCGACCTGCACCTCCCTGCCCCGCCGCCCCACCATGGTGCCCCATCCCTTCCGTCCGTGGCCCACCAGGGCCTCCCCCCCCCCCCCCCAATACCCCCACACACCTTTTCTGCCTTGAGCCTGGCCTCCTCCTCCCTCAACTTGCGCTGCAATTCAGCATCAGTGTCGGCACTGCCACTGGCAGGCGCAGTAGCAGCCTTGCCAGCAGCAGCAGGCGCAGCAGCGGCAGCAGCAGCAGTAACCGCAGCAATGGGGGGCTGTGATGGTGCTGTACTTCCTGCTGCTGCTGCTGCTGGTGTGGCGGCTTGTGCAGGAGTTTTGTTTTGCTTGGCCTGTTTGCCAGGTTTCTTTTCTGCCAACGCTGGTGGTGGTGCTGCTGTACTCTTATTATCCACTGCCTGACTACCAGCTTTCTTACCTGCTGCTGCTGCTGCTGCTTTCTTAGCATCCACGGCCTGGTTGCCAGCTGTCTCATGAGCTGCTGCTGCTGCTGTGCTGCTGATAGCCATCTTTCCCGCATCTGGCTTTGCTGCTGCCGCAGAAACCTTGCCGGCTGGTAGTGATGCTGCCAGAGAGGCAGCTGCTGGGTTTGCTGCCGCCTCCTGTGCTGCTGGTGCTGCTGCTTGTGAGCTTGCTGTGGTCCCTCCTGCAACAGCTTGTGTTGGAGCTGCGCCTGAGGTTGTTGCTGCTGCCCCGTCGCTGGCCTTCTGTTCCTGTGGTTCCACTGTTGGTGTGACGCCATCAACATCATCCTGGGGGGCATCAAGCAGACTGGGCATCTCCTCATCCTCAGTCTCAGAGGTATCAGGCAGCCCACCTGCTGAGGCAGATGCTGCAGGACCTGCTGCTGGCACTCCTGCTGGTGCTGCTGGCTTTGTGACATCACTGCTGCGCGTCTGTGAGTCTGTTGCTGCTGCTGCAGTTGTTGCCACAGGACCATTTGCTGCAGCAGCTTCATGAGCAGCAGAGCTGCATACTGTGCTAGGCGCTGTGCTAGAAGACACAGCTGCAGCTACATGATCAGCAATACCGTTTTGACTAGTGTTCTCAGCTGTGATAGCTGGCCCTTTTGTTTGTGCTGGTGCTGCCACGTTTGATACATCAGTTGCCAAATATTGTGGCACTGCTGGCGATAAACAACCAATGGTATCATCGACAAGGGCAGGCATGACATCGCTGTCATCACTGCTGCAACCCTCATCTTCCTGCAGGGAATTGTTATGCTGCAGGTCGCTGCTTGGCTGCACTGCAGGAGCTGCAGCAGCTTCATCAAAATCAACAGCTGTTAGAGGCTGCGCCGTTCCCGGAGACGCTTCTATTGATGATAGTGCTGCTGCAGGTTTTGCTGCTGAGGGTGTTGTTGTTGAGGAAGGTGCATCTACTGAAGCTGCACTTTTGTCCACAGCAGCAACCGGCAACAGTGCAGGTATGGTAGTATTGGACTCTGCGCCGCCGGCAGATATGCGATCGTCTTTGAGGTCTGTGAGAGATGGCATGAGCCCGTCAGCTAACGTCGAGGGTGCCATGATAGCATGCCTTAGTGGTGCCCAGCTTGTACTTCGCCAAACCGACGATGGCACGGTAGCCACGACTGGTGTCCCTACGACAGGTTTCGTTTGCAAAACAGAACTTACAAAGATGCCAGCTTTACAGCAAAAAGATTTTTTTTCCACGTACTTGTCTCGGGGCAACCAATAGACAGGAGGTTGTGCGCCTCTATACAACCTCAATGAAATACATGAACTTCAACTGACATCCCACATTCTGTGCGAAGTTTCCCATCTCAACCAGAAAACGCGCCATTGATTACCATGGCCGTTCGCCGCTTTCACCTGCTGCTACACAAACTTTCCAAACACGTGAATAGAAGGAAATAAGTCAGGCTTCAGCTGAACCTGACTCAAAAGGAACGCCGCATTATTGTCTTCCACTTGGGCCGACATGATCATCGGACTTTTGCACGCATGCCCCGTGTTTTGGAAGGCGAGGTTTGATCCGACGCTGCAGAACCAGAATAATTCTTTTCGTCAATATCTATGTTTGAAGGCTCAGTTTTAAGCCTGAGGCAGCAGCTGCCAAGCCTGGTCTTTCTGGGCACAGCCATGCAGATGCTCACAGTGTGCCTGATGGAACTGTAATTGATTCCAGTGGCTTTGCTGGGTGCAAGTTGTATAACTTTCGAATTGTAGTTGAAGCCACTGATGATGAGACGTAAGTTGCCCGCCATAGTATTGTCACTCTTGAGGTACTCTTCATCATTCATTCAGCGCATTTGTCATAGGATTTCAACTTGCTGCATGGCTCAATTTCTCACAGTATGCCATCTTGAAGCTGCAAGCTTTTGTGACTAGGAACCCAATGGGGTCCATCGTTTTGAGGATCTGATCATCCCTTAACATGGCTGCTGACCTTTTGTCACTTGTTACAGGTAATGATGTGATGTGGAAGGACTGTGATCACTCATGAGGTTCAGGTGGACAGCCGGACAGCCGAGGCAGGCACAAGCTTGAGCACACACCCGGGTGGCGCCCCCCACGCATGTCAGTGCATTTGCCATTGCATCTCAACTTGTTGCATGGCTCAATTTCTTTTACATGGCAAATCCTTTTGTGGATAATTGCATGTTAAACAGCTTTTGGCCTGTAAAAAGAATTTTTGAGTCTTGGAGATATCCTAGACGTTCACAAAATGAATGTAGAACAGAAATTAAAGGTAAAGCTAGTCATCCTAAATAGGGTAATATAAACCTAAACCAGTAGATTTGTAAATCAAAAGAATTGTAGGGAAACAAGTTTAGAAAATAAAAGACAAGTAGAAAATGCTACTAAAAATAATAACAACAGCTTTAGACCTGCCAAGGAGAGACGTCACAGCCTGTGATATGGAGCCTGAGGCCTAGGTGAGTTTACTTAGTAAACATCTATCTTGCTGTTGTCTGAAAGCAAACCAACCAATGATGACCAAGCTTCCACCTTTTGCAGGTGATGCTGTGGTGTAGGAGGACTCTGGGGATTGGGATCAACGCACAAGCATGAAGCATTATCCTGAGTGGCACCCCCCTTGCATGTCAGCTCAATTGCCAGCTCATATCGCTGTTGCATCGGTCAATATGTTTCATGCAGGTCAGGAGATGAGAGAACATATGCTGACATCACCAACATTGGTTGTGAAGCTGCCTTCTTGATTGTGGCACATGATGTGCCTTTCTGGATATTGTATTACAGCCAGAGCAGGATCCGTGTGGGGTTCACACAGACCACTTCATATCTGTTACATACAACAAGTGCAACTTCTCCCATTCCAGCCAGTGCCACCTTGTCCAGCAATCTTGGGCCAGAAGGTTGGGTATCCAGACTCATGCCACAACAGTCCTTCAGAGGTGAGCATAATGGGTACTGAATGCCCCATTGTCACTCATTGCTAGGCTGCACCAGCAAGCATGCCAAACTGAAACCGCACTATGTTGGTGAGTTTAAGAGGTTGAGTTCCTGCTATTCCTCATGGAGGCTGCATCAACAAGTGCAGGGTTGCTGTCAGGCTGACACTGCTCATAGTGTCATCCTGCGGCCTGCCTTTGATGTCGCCCGCACATATGTGGGTGTGCAGGACACCACCTGGCTGACCTCAATGTCTGCAGCGGCAGCAACAGCAGCAACAGCGGCAGGATGTCCTGTCAGAAGGACTGTGGATGACCAACAGAAGCAGCTCAGACAGCAGCATGACATTGAGGAAACATGTGTATGGGAGCTTGACCTGGCCTCAAGTTGTCATGCACAGTCAGCTAGCAGTTGTGTGCACTGAGACAGCCAGGGCGTATACATGTGCTGCATCTCATCCAGCTGCATGACACTTCGCACTCTTCATGTCAATGTGACCAGCCCTCATACTCCTAACCATAAACCTGATCTGGTACCTTGTGCGGGGGTGAGGCGCTGCACCTCAGTCCCCCCCCACCCTGCACCACCACCTGGCGACCGCAGACCTGCTCTAGAGCCTGCAATGCCTTGTAACTACTGCTTCTTTGATGCTCTCATACTGCATGCCGGCTGCCTACCTGGTGTTGTGTGGTCCTTGATCTCATCCTTGAGCTGATGCCTGTTCCACCGGCCACCGCAGTTTGACTGCAGCTTCTTCACATTAGAGTCAATACAGTAGAATTGGACCTGCAGGATGTCAGCAGGTACAGTGACAATCAGTGCCACATCCCCCGGAGCCAGATGCTGAGAATTGTAATGCAAAGCCCCAAGGAACCACATGCGCTGCACTGCAGCTGCTCAGAGGTCAGCTCATCGTCATGGCATGATGCAGCAGAGATCGCCAAAGCCATACCTGCCAAGCTGACGTCCAGTACCCCTGAGCTGCTCTCACCTTTGACTGGTGGTTGAACAGTGAGCTCTCGTCCTTGCCTTTGACGGCAACCACCTTGTTTCCAGGCACCTTGCACAACTTCTCAGCCATGTACTTGTTCACTGTTTTGATATTGTTTTGCACACGATCCAGTGTATTGTCAAACTGAACCACAACCTGCAATGCATGTTATGTGCACATACCAAAGATATTACTGCCTGAGCATCAAAGCCTTTGGGCATGGGAGGGCCACCGTTGTTGTGGGCCCTGGCAGCAGCTAGGGTGACACCTGCAGGACAATTACTTCAAGCGACCTCACGGGTAATGGCAGCATAGACATAAATCTCCAATCTCACCGCCTTCGTCAGCCACCGCTACATTTCTATGGATCTGGACTCAACAACGGCATGTTGAGATTCATCATTTATGCAAGACAGTACGAGCACTCACCAAGATACCATTCGGTGCTTGGGCAGCAGCTAACCAGCCTGCAAAATTACAGAAAAACTTGGAATGAGGATGATGGAAGAGTTGTGTAGCACCGCATACCCAGCATCAACCATGCAGCTTGGGTCACCCAAGTTGGGTGAAGTCATTTAAACCCACTGATGTGCTCTCTTAATGCTTAAGAGTTATTAATCGCTATGCGCCTAAGCAGCCGTGCTTACCTGCTGCTGCCAGAAGGCACATGAGCAAGGTACCACGAGCCATGCTGATCGTGCCACGTTAAAGTATTCTGCAGTAAATTAGTTTATCTGATGGGCGCTTTTGCTCCTGAGACATGCTCTTATGACGGCAGACTGCCCTGCGTCAGGGTGGACAGTGACGACCGTGACTCAACTTCATGATCATTATCAGCAACCAATCACAGCATGCTCCTCCATGCTGGCAACCAGCAATCGGACCGCCTTTGGTGCCTACTTGGCGCAAGCTCTGCCATAGGGTGAGAACCCTGCTGTAGAAGCAGTCAGACAATACATAATCATGCTGGTTGCGAGATCGCATATTGGTATTGGTATAATCATGTTGGTTGCGAGATCTCACAGTGCATACACCAGGTTGCTGCGAACAAATGCTTTGGCTGCCTATTAGCTGACTGCCAGCCTGACCCACAACCGCCTCCGACTTACTTGCTACCAGCAGCTGACAGCTGCCAGGTGGCACCCCACCTACCACGCTTTGCAGGTCATATATGCTTTGCAGGTCATCCTGTCAGCTAACCCAAGGAACTGCCCTCTCACATGCCATGCTGAAGAGGGTCACATACCTCAAGATCATGGAGTGGCATCTTGCTGCAGTTGAAGCAAAGCATTGTTCATTATACGTCTTCGCAGTCGCGCCGATCCTCTGTAGCTTGCCAGATCTCGCAACCTGCACGGTGAATGTCCAATTTTCCACGGTAAAACTTTCCTTTGCTTCACACAGAGACTTTCTGCCTGCACACGCGCCCTGCAGTGAACGACACGCCTTACCGCCCTACCCCTGCTCCACACTGATCCCTGCTTAAAGTAATCCTGCACAACAGTTGTCACTGGCAGTGGCCTGGCGCAAGGCTTGATACTCTTTACCATGGGCTGCCAGGTCGCCCCTGCTGCAGGACACCACAGAAGCTCCAACGTCAGGGTAAAGCACCTGCAAGCAGATGACACACAGTCAAACCTAATAGGTTGCACCTCGGGCAGTACTACTGCTGCTGGCAGCAGCAGCTGAAGAACCAATGGTGCAACTGAGTCAAGAATAGAGTTACAGACATATAGCTTGACACTGCTGTACAACAGGCCCTGATCAGTGGCTAGTCTATTGCTGAAGATGTATACCATGGCCAGTACTCAGCGTTCACGAAAACAGTTCACAAAAACAGTAAGCTCACATCAAGCATGTAGCATGAGCGACAGGCATTCTGCCAAAAGCACAGCACATGCCCTAAATCTGCGTATGCTTTGTGCTAGGGTGTCTACAGCAGTCTGGGCAGTACCTACGGCCAAGAAATACATCAGGTGCAAGGGTCCCCCAGAGCCAGACCCTCCTCAACACTGCTGCTAGGGCAGCATTGATTTGATAGTCCTATACACAGCGTGACGTAAAATGTGCTGTTGCCACGGGTTGTCCATGCCGGTGCCTGATTCTGCTGGCAGGTGGCGCATTCGGTGCAACAGCGCCTGCAGCAGTACAACCAGGCTAGCAAGCTAAACCACCTGAGCAACCCCTGCTTTTGGCCCACCTTATCACAATCCTTCAGACTCACAGTATACAGCTGTTTGAGTGGCATGCACACCTCACAAAGTGCGTTCGAAGCTGACTGGCATGCAAGTCGCGGGGGGGTTGCATCGGACCTAGAGCCGAGCTTGCGGTCGGGCTCTTTCTCTAAGTGTGCATTCGCATGTTTCAACAGGCAGGCTGCACGTACTCTGCAGGAAATGTGATACGCTTGGTGTCGTCAGCTGGTTGAATGTATACTGATGGTAAAGGCAAACCTTTCACTTTGCTTGATCGTGCGGCTGCTCGCTCGCGTTTCCCGGTCTGATGAGATATTTGCAAACACATTTGCGCGCGCAAAGTCCAGCCAACCATGTATAAACCCTGCTGACCGACCACTAAGCCGAGCAGCACTGCTACAGCATCAGCATGCCTTGATACAAAATGGCCCAAGCCAACAGCCAGTGCAGCAGCCCACGTACATTGCAAATCTACAGCAGCAGCGATCTAGTGGCATATTGCCAGCGCAGCCCCTAGCTGTGCTGCAAAACCAGCCTCAGCCCTCACTGGCACGTGGCACCTTGGTTTATGACTTGGCACAGCACCCCAGCTGGCGAGGAACCCGTTGGTACTGCACCAGCAACACAGCCAACCAGGACAGCTGTCAAAGCATTGGCAGCAAGGATCCTGGTGACAGGCACGCTGACCAGCAGAAGCATGGACAGCAGCCCGTCAGTGACAGTGCATTCAGCCATGGCATACACTCCAGCCATGAGCCTCCTCTCCATGACTTGCACTACCGTATCAGTCAGATCAAGCCAAGGGGAGTGTCAGCTGCTGCCAGCAGCAGTGCAGGTGCTGATGGTGGTTCAGACAGCGTGTGTGGGGGGTACAGTCCTGATGGAGATTTTGATGTCAGGAACAGGCACACACCACCTCACGGGACAGATGAGGATGATGCGTTGTCAGGGGTCAACACAGACGCAGCCAGCGGAGGGCTAAGGCTCAGATTCAGACGCAGAGCACCACTCTTTCAGGTACTGCCTCACTGAAAGAATTCTGTCTGGCTCTGTTTTGCGGCTCTATCAGGTGAAAGGGCTTCTGCCATGTGAGGGGCTGCTTGCCATGCGAGTTACAACTCTATGTACGTACGTACGTATGTCAATGTCAGCAAAAAGTGGCACATTGCACAGCCTTGCAGGACCCTTTGTGATGTATTCCTGTGCCAGCAGCCTGAGCTCATCATTTGTCTCTTGGCCATGACTTGCCGCGTCCTCACTGCATCTTCCTGGCCCCAGGTGATTGAGTTTCATGCCAGTGGCACTGCTATTGAGGAGTACCGGGAGCGCACCCCCACTGAGCTAGGCCTGCATCCCCGTGACGTCACACTCTTTGCCCCCCTCAGCAGACTGGCGGCACCTCAGGTGATTGCATGAGCCGCGCATGAGGGCCACAGGTGGCAATGTGTGCCAGGGACATCACCAGACACAGCAGGAGGTTGGCGGCCAGCATCAACACAACCATCATCATCAGCAGCATCTGTGATATGTTTTACCAGCAGCAGCCATATGCCGGAGTAGGTCACTTCAAGAGCTCCATTTGATGTGCAGAAACAGGATGGGCCTGCGGCTCAGCGAGCCAGAGCCAGCATGGCACCACATCATGTACATGGGGTGCTGCAAGTATGCCATATATGGCCAAAGCAAGTGTCAGTTGCAGTTGATGGCTATTGCTGCACTGGCCATACGGCAACGTCATCATTACAGCCTGATTGACATGCTGTGTGTGGCTACCTGTTTGTGTGGTGTGCAGCGAGCTACCATCACTGTTCATGATGGCAAGATCCTTGTGAAGACCGAGGTGGTGAAGGCCATCATCACGCCAGACAAAGCCATACTCATCAAAAGCAGGTGGGCCGGCAGAGGAGAAGAGGAGGGCTGGGGGATGCAGCACAAGCAGCAACAGCAGCAGTCAGGGAAGCTGCATGTCTCATCACATGCAGGTTCACGTGCGCAGGGCCAACAGCCTGGTGTTGCTGCCAAGCCTTGTTGTCTCATCATCAACATTGCACCACATCACCACACACGAGGAGTTGCAGACACCCTCCGCTTTTCAATGCTGTCAACCCTCTGCGCTCTTAATCCCCATTTTTGGCCTCGCCATCCTTGGCCAAGCTTCATGCCAGCACTCTGACATCGGATGCGCGCACACACGCACACACCCCTCTGTGCACTGCTGCTCAGGCGCCAGAAGGATACTCAAAAGATTGCCCAGGCCATCCTTGCAGCCAATGACCAGCGCCTGATGGCCAACAAACTCTTACAACACCAGATGGATCAACTGAGCAACTCAGCAAACCCCATCGGAGTTGACTCCTGCAAGCGAGCAGCATCAGCAGCAGATCTGTTGTCAAAACACTCCCACAGCATGCATGCACGCCCCAGCTACCACAGTAACAGGGTGAACTACCCCTCTGGGACACTGCAACAGAACCCTGCTCGACTGGGGCATGGGCAGCGACTGCTGAACCCTAGCTCCCCTGTGAGGGCAAACCTGAATTACTCTGGGGTAAGCCAGCAGGGTGCGGGCAGCATTGTTGAGCCTGCTGCTGTCGCTGCTGGTGGTGATGTACTGAGGCGCACTGCTGCTGGCAGCACTGCTGGGAGTCTTGGCAATGACCTGAAGGATGTGCCATTTGAGATGCTGGTGCTGGAGGTGCTGCTGGATGCAACAACAGGCAAGTTGACTGCTGTCAAAAGGCTGAAGTCTCTGCAGCACACCAGGACTTTACCAATGCACTCTTCTTACCTTGGACAGGGCGCAACCCACGGCTGTGCATTGAGGTGCACAGTAAAGTGGCCAGCATAAAGTCATCACCTCGTTGTGTGAGATTGACGTGACTTACTCAGGCCTGCAAACCAGTTGCTAGGGGTGTTCGTGGTGCTGCAGGTCTAGAGTGCACATATAGTCAGGCGACCCCGCTTCCTAAAGTTGGCAGCAGGATATTGTCCATTTATTGCTGGCAGTATGCATCTGTTGCAGGAGTCGATGCTGATGTGACTTGATGCCCCTGCCAATTGCATGTTGTTGTGTCTGCTGCAGAATACTTTTACACCAAGGTGCAACATCTGAATTGGATGCTTGAGAGCATTGCCGCTGACATCCGGCAGCCTGGCCAGGTGCAGGGGGCCATAGACAAGGCTCACCAGCTGATACCAATACAGAAGTTCCTCAGCAGCCTCAAGAACGACATCAAGGAGACCTGTGCAGCATTACAAACGGTGAGAAATTACGTGCCCCGCTGCTGATGCAGTTGCTGAAAGGGCTCAGCAGATTCACGAGGTGCTTGATGCCTTTGATGGTCTCAAGTGCCAACGTCAGGTCATGGGTGCAGTTGATAGCTGAGGTAGCTGACATCCAGCACCCGCAGCATGTCTCCCACTGCCTACAAGGGTTGTGCATGATGTCGCGCATGGCGCTGCTGAATACCTTGAAAGCATGGGCTGTGTCTGCTATGACAGGCTCTTGAAGACGATGAGACGCTGCAGGACTTGTGTCTGTCATGGCACCTGCAGCAGCGGCAGCATGTGGCCTGGAGCCCCATTGAGCTACAGCACCACAGGTGAGTTGCTGCAGAAACGCACACACACACACACTGCCACACAGTGTAAGCACCCCCAACACTTACCAGATGTATTGATGGGTGGTCTCTGATACTCCGCCAGCTGACTATCAGCACAACAGATTCGCCCTGGACACTGTCTATACAGCATTATTTGAGTGGCACATCGCTTATGTTTGGTGTTGTGTTGGCACAGCTCACTTGGTGACCTGTGGAGCTTTTACAAGATGAGCTGACTGCCATCAGCAGTGTCCTTCATCCTGACTTGCTTTGCCATCAGCTCACTGGGCCGGACACTGCTGTGGTAAAGCTATCTGCCTCTCTTCCTGACACCTGTGCTTGCTGATTGGCTGTCTGCCAGGGTTGATGCCAGTGGCGTATACCAGGGCAGCAACAGGCTGTCATACAGCACAGCAGGAGCCACAAACAACAACAAAGTACGGGGTTGCAGACGCATTGGTGCATTAATGTGCATGAACGTGCCATAAGTAGCCACTCAAAAAGAGGCCTTAGCTGGTAATCAAGGTGCACTGCTGCTGCTCTGACTTGTTTATACTTTGCTACGCTTTTTGCAACCAATAAGTGAGACATCTGGCTACCGCACAGTTGTGACCACATCATGTGATTGATTTGACATGTTGCTGGTGCTGTTCATCACCTGCATGTGCTCCTCTGTGCAGCGAAGTGGCCAGCAGCTTGTGAGCAGTGAGCAGCAGGTGCGCATGTTGACAGAGATGCTTGAGAGCTATGAGCGGGAGATTCAGAGCCTGGAGGGAAGCATCAATGAGGCAGAGGAAGACTTGGAGAACACAAGGTGAGTGGCAGAAGTTGCAAGGGGCAGTGTGGCAAGGGGTGCCATGGCAAAGTGTGACTAAACCTGACACCAGTGACAGCTGCTCATCAGCAGTGTCTGATCGCCGTAGAATCCTTAAGCAGCAAGGGGTACACAGGAACTACACATCTTATACTATACAGTGTGTCCTGTGTGGCTTCTGGACTCATTCCTCTGGGCTTGACCACTATGAGGCACATGTAAGGTGTGATTTGTGTGCGGTGGTATGCAGCATCTCAACATGCAGCTAGCAGCTGCTTGCTGTGATGGTTTGCTCAAGTGGTGCTGTGTCCTCGTTGCTGTTGTAGGTCTCTGTGGCACATGCAGCTGGACAGCAGTCGCAACCACATCATCATGGTCAACCTCTGGCTCAGTATGCTCAACATCAGTGTCATGGCAACAACAATACTGCCGGCATTCTTCGGCATGAACCTGCACAGCGGCCTATCTGAGACGGACCCAGCGGTGTTCTTTGCGGTGGGTGCAGCAGCAGCAGCAGCAGCAGCAGCAGCAGTGAATCTGCCTCTGAGGTTTCAGGAGCGTGGCTCTGGCCAGCATGACAGAATGGGTTAAATCAATGCGGAAGGGAGACTTTCATGTAGCGCTTGCAGGGTGACCATAACTCAAACACATTCAGCCTCTGCAAGTAACACAGATGTTGCTGCAGAGATATTACTGTTACTGTAACATTACCTGCCTGTTGTCAACTGGATATATGGTCATGTGCTTGCTTGCCTGGCATGTCCCTGCCCGGCCACATCTGTTGCTGTCCTTCAGGTGTGTGGCTTGAGTGTGCTCCTGTCAGCATTGTCCTACCCGCTGTCACGGTACTGGTACAACCGCAATTGGAGAAAGATCAATGAAAATGAGCTGTTTGAGCAGAAGATGCTCAGGTGGGTCCGGCAGCGTGCTGCAGATTAGTCAAAATACAATGGGCTACGACACAGGTGTGATGTCACCAGTCTGCTGCCACCCAGCAGATTTACCTGTGCTACGTGATGCAGGAGAAGCGCCGGTTGTGCACTCGCTGCACACCAGCGTCCAAACCAACAATGGCTGGTGTAAGTTGGGGCAGGTGGACAAGTCTCATGATGACCTCTGTGTATGCTGACCATCCCAGATAATCATCAGCATGCCACTATAGGGCGCTTATGACTCCTGTTGGTGAGTCTTCCCTCAGGCTGGCCTGCTGCTATTGTCATTGGTTGCTGGCAGGGTGCTGCTTGTTCAGAACATTGAGGATGTGGAAGACATCGTCCAGTCACTGCGGCGGCACCGCCATGAGCAGCTGGATCGCCGGCGGTTCAGGGAGATCGTGTTTGCCACTCTGGGCAACAGAGCCATGACAACTACGCACATAGACTTCTTGTGGCAGTGCTTTGACAGGTGAGGACACTGCTGCGGTCAATGAGCATCATGCTATCCAACAAACACATTCCCAGGTAGAAGACTGCTGTGATCATGCCATTGGCAAAAGTGGTTGCTTGATTGGTGACGGCCTTACTGAGCAGTTTTAACGGGTCTTGCAACACATTGATAATCATGGCGGTTCACCTTGCTCAGCACTACAGGGTTGTGCCGAGCACAAGGTATGTTGCATGCAGTACTGCTCTGCCAGAGAGTTCTTTATTCCATCTAGCCTTTGCTGCTGCAGGAACCGAGACGGGTTCCTGGAAGAGGCAGAATTGATCAAACCCCTCAACACCTATTACTCTTGGAACACAGAGGAAAACAGCACAGACAGCAGCAGATCCAGACCCGCCAAAGGCGCTGCTCAGCCGCCACAGCCGTTACCTCGTCAGCTGGGATCCTTGGAAGGTATAAGGGGCAGGGCACAGCAGCAGGGAGACGAGGGTTCAGGGCCGAGGGACCCACTGGGGTACAGTGGTACACTCAGAGCTCCAGCTGGGCAGGCAGTGGGGAGCCGCAGCCGGCGCAAGACAGACAGGGAAGAGTCCTGGATGGATGACGAGCGCTTCCACTGGGACTGAGCAGCTGCAATGGGTCACAATCTGAGCATGCCTGAGGGGGTCCTTCCTGATGGGCGAACTTTGCTTGAAGCAGCCAGTCCTCACTGAGCTCAGGGCCTAAGCCAAAGAGCGGCTTGGCAAGCCAGCGCAGCAGTTATTACCTGGCAGTGTGGTAGCCAGACAAAGTAAGGGCCACTGTGGCACCTTGTGTGACGGTCACACCCGGCGTGGCGCCCCAACGCATGTCTGAGCATTTGCCATAGCACATCAATCACTTGCATGGCTCTATCCCTTTCATACGGATTCTGCAGCAGGTAATCTTTTTATTAGCTTGCCGATGATGCAGTGCCTAGTAGGCTACTGGATGATTGATATCCCACAGCTGGGCACTGGGATTCTCGGTGATGCAGTGCCACCACGATGTGACCACAACACCAACCCGTGAGGCTGCACTGCAGCCGGCAGCTGTTGCCGGGCCAGGGTCGCAGTACGTATAGCTATACAAGCCACCATGTCAGTTGCCCATGCACCGGACACTGGCAGAAAAAGGCAGGGCTGCTGGACTTCACAATCCGATCAGTCAACTGGATGGCACTGCTGAGGAGCAACATGTGGCACTGCTGAGGAGCAACATGTGGCGTTCCTTTTCGAAAGGTGATTGATCACCGGTGACAAGTCGTCATGACCGTCATGACATGCATGATGGCATCCAGGTGACACCCGGTGTGCAGCAGGCCGCTGCCAGCTGATGGCACATGCATGCTCATATGAGCTCCACCACCGGTACCAGCAACTTCAAGTCGATGAAGTTCAAGTGGCTTGCACTGAGCAAGTACATCCGGCCCTCTGGTACAGACTCTAATAATAATAGTAATCAGTGCTTTGCAGCCGTAGCATTCACTGCCATCGGCCCCGCGCCTCAAATCTACCCAGTGAATTCAATCCACTTTCGGACAAGGCGGAGTGCGTGATTGTCCGATCTCAATTGTGAAGGGATGAACCACCCGAGAACCCCTCCCATACAATGCCGAGAGCCAAGGTCTCCGTAGAGGCGCCTAGGTGGGGACATCTCGACAAGGGTGCACCCTTGTTACTTAGTCACGTGACTAAGTACATTCTCAAGCCACTTTCGATCCACACCCCAGCAGAGTCGGGCGCTTGGGTAGGAGCACACTCCTGTCTCCGGTTTACACCGGCCGTTTCCTGTAAACTCAGGGAAATGTGCCCCGGTTGAGGTTTAACCCCGAGACCTAAAGCCAGTAGACCACGTGATTACCCTCCCGCCGGAGACAAACTCTGTACCATGGTACACTCGCCAGCAGTCCCTTGACTCAAGGATCATGTATTGGATATGTGATCCAACATGCCATGTGGAAATCCCACATGTTGGACATCGGCACATCTCTAGAGGGTTGCAGACAAGTACCCAAAGGAAAATCAAAGTTGAGCCCCAATCAAGCCTGTGCAAATGTTACATGTACACCAAAACAGAATAAAGAGATCTCCAAGGATCTCCATGGCATCCAATGACTTCAAAAACGTCTAATTGACAGTTGTAGTGACTAGCTATCAGTGACAAATCAGTATTCCAAACAACTCACTACTGCAACACATACCATGGCAGGACATCCAATCACATTGGAATCCAATATAAATTGCGGCAGTTGCAACGTCGATGTGTGCAAAATGTTAACACAGGAGGGAGTGCTGTCCTGCCCACAGCTCTAAAACTGAGCAAAACACTGCTGTGTATTACTTTGTACACACAATACTGCAGCACACAGCAGCATACGACTCACGTCGGTACTTGGGCGGCTTAACACAACACATGCATATGAAGGATGTTGATGTATTGGGCCAAAGTTTTAGGCCAGGGCAGTTTGTCTGAGGGCTTGCATAAGCCTGGTTGGAGGACCCATCGCAAGATCCAAACACAGCAGTAAACAACATGCATGAACACTGTGCTGTGCAAATGGCTTATCATCAAGAAGAGAATATAAAGGTTCACAATGTTTATATGGCTGCCCAATTCATGTTTCTATGGCTTTCAAGCAACATGGTAAACAGATCAATCACCCACAGCACTGTTGCTGCTGTCAGTCCCTAGTCAGTCACAACACACAACCTCGTGGCCACAATATTGTATTCATTGCTCCTGTGACAAGCAGCAGCATGCAATCTCCACCGCAAGATGCAAAGAAGCGTATGCATGCAGCACCCAAGACAAGCCGCACACTGCACACAGTATAGCCAATGGCAAAACGCCTCGTCAGCACTGGGGGGAATTTCGGTTGACAAGTGCCAAATTTCAAGCTGGTGGCATGACCAGGTCTGCCAGCAGCAATAAGAAAGTGTTGCATCACCTACAGCGCGTGTCCCTGCAAACGCAGTCACTGGAACCCACATGTTTGATGTGCACACAAGGCAATGCTGTGGGCGTGCAAGTGATGCAAATGGTCAAACTGCTCTTCATAAGCACAAGAGGCAGATCCAGTTGGTGTATAAACCTGCCAAGATCACATGCAGGATGCTCAACAGCTCCAACAAGTGCAGCAGCTGATCATGCCATTACAGCAGAATGCAACTGTTTCAACTCAACCTGTTTGAATGTTCGTATGCAGTCAGCAGTGAATACATGGCAGTCACCCAGTGCCTAGAGGCAGGTGCAGTGGAGCCCACACCTGTGTTATGACTGATGATGCGCCATAATGGTATATCTTGACTGCCAAACATCTCCATGATGCCGGGTTGATGCTCTCAGCATTGAGCATGGCACTTGGTATTCATAAGAGTGCACAATAATTGGTTTTTGACTGCACTTCTGCCCTTGTGATGGAGAATCCCCAGTAGCACAGTAAGCACAGTAACTGAGCCAAGTTATCTGTGACTGCACTTGCCTAACGCCCTGTGTTTTTTGGAATCCAGGCTGTACCACCTATGTGCCCCCGCTGCCTCTGAATTGAATGACTGCAGCTTTTTATTTCCAAGCTGTGCAACTGCCAGGGAAAGCCAGAGAGGTGCACAGTCAGTAACCAAGGTGTCCAAATGTGATGCGTGCAGCGTCATCTGAACAGCAACACAGCTGCACTATTGGACGAGCGCCAGGCAAGGATGCTGCGCACAGGCCAAGAGTGTGTTAGCAGATGAAATTGCCCAACAGTACTCAATTCACCTCAATCAGAATCCCCTCTTCCACCCACTGGTGCATGCATCACCTCCACACACCTGTGCAGTTGAAGATACTCTACACTGGTCAACCGACAGCACCCCAAGATGCAGCGCCAGGAAACAATTGAAAGTGCTCAAGAAGAGACGACATGAATTTAAGCCCAATTCCCGCAGCTAGTTGGTGACTGAGAAATTCTCCTCATCTGTTGTGTGATATCAATAAATCAAAAAAGTAGCCCATGACATGGTGCGTTTCCCCAGTACTGTGCAGTTTGTGCTGACTGCACGACCAATGAGCCCACCCCTCCCCATGCCCACCAACTGCTTGTGCGCCCCCACCACCCCAGTGCTGCCTGCTGACCTGTCATGTCAGGCTGCAGCTGCGTCATGTCAGGCCACGATCCGCTGAGAACAGTCACCTGCACACACAAACATCCTCAAGGACTGTCCTGCTTCTGCGCAACCAACCACTGGTATCTACTTATGGCTTGTGTATCCCGATCTATAGAGCTGCGCCTGCTGCTGAGCTCACTGCCAGCAGTACTTCTTCTGCCACCAGAGCCGCTGCTATCACCACCAGTAGTGCTGCTGCTTCCTGCTCCACCTCCGGGAGACCCACTGTCTCCATTGCTGCTGCCGCTGCCACCACTGTCACCGCTGCTGCCACTGTCACCCGCTTCTGTCCGGTGAGTTACGCGACCCTTGGATGGGCTGCTAGTCCCCCGTGAAGTGCCAGAACCCCTACCCACTGCCCCAGGACCACCCCCCCGGCCATCCTTCCCTGAAGGACCACTGGGCCCCCTTGAGCCTCTGGAACTGCTGAGCTCCGCCAGAATTCTGGTGAGGAATCTGCAAGATAGCATCTGTTGCCGACCTGAATCTGCACCACCTTCGGTTTGAAGCAGGTCAGATGCTTTTTGTGCCTCTGCTTGGGCGCTGCGAGGCCCCAGACTGGTCACACTTGCCAGCCCTTGCTGCCGTGAATTCAAAGGGTGGCTCGGTAAGCATTTGCTGCTGATTGCCAACGGATATAAAGCACTTGAAAGACTACGACGTCCTGGCGAATGCCTTGTGCCTCTGCTGCCACACGCCTTGCCAGACAGCGCCAAGCTGACTAAGACTGAAAGCACCAGCCTGCAGAGCATTCGTCCAGCACAAGAAGCATGCAATGCAAGCTGATGTACATTGTAAACGTGTGCACGGCCGCGGGAGCTGCACCCGTGCTGTTAAAAGGAATCAACAGTGCAGGGGCAAAACAAGGCCTAACAGTGGCACTTTGACACTGCATGCCCTTGAAAATGCAACTAGATACCAGAGCGATTACATTGGAGACCACATAAGCTGCATCTACGACGTAGATGGTGATATACGATGGCTCAGCACAAATCTCTCACCACTTCTGTCGAGTCACATACTGTGGCATCCGTACGAAGTTGAGCTAGGTGTAAAGCATGACACTTCCCGGGACAGAGCTGCCGCGCAAGCAGCATCACCAAACTAGGTAGTCGCCGATAGGCACGAGATGTTCGGATGTAGTCCTAACCCAGTTAGCGCTCACATATGTGTTACAGTTGGCGCGTGAGAAAATTTACTGCTTCAATGGCTGGGCCGCAGGGTGACAGCATTGTGCGGTTGTCGTATCAAGTCTCCCGAGAGGCTCAGCTGCACCACGTGGCCAACATCGTTGCTTTGAACTGCGTGTAAGCCTATGACGACAAGTGAACATTGCAACGGCATAGCTCTTTTGTGCTGCACTGTCGTCCAACAGTTGTGGTGCTAGTCTGCTTTAAACCGGCTGGACTGGTGCAGGCTCGTACTCCCTGCTTCAGCTGTATTTGCTGGCTTCCATGTGCTTCAAACGGCCTGCTGCCTTCCATGTGCCTCAAACGGCCGCTCCTAGGCGGGCCTAACCGGTGTTTGTGTGGGAGAAGGACAACAGCATGGGTGTCAAGGGTGCCTGTTATTACCAGGTGCCGCAAACAAACCAATGATGCCATGTACTGCATACCTGCACTCTTCAATATGCAGGGTTACAGCAATCCAGAAGGCAGCAGTACATCGCATTGTACAGTACAGTGCAGAGGATGCTGAATGCATACGATGCATGTAAAGGGAAAAGAGACATGCCATTTGCCAATGCATTTCAAGTGGCTGCATGGCTCAATCTCTTTTTACATGCAGCATATGATGGTGACGCGATTATTCCATTCAGCTGCGCAAACAGCACCCAAAGCCAAAGCCAGCCAGATCACAAGTGGAACAAATAAGTGGTGCTGCTCATCAAATGCTGTTGCACCGTCAACATCCAGCCTGTCTCTCCAAAACTCTGCACAGTTGCCCCCAACGCATGACAGCGCATTTGCCATAGCATTGCAACTTGCTGCATGGCTGTATTTCTTTCACACAGTATTGAGCCACAAGAACTTGACGACAGTCTTGTTCCACACATAAAAGATCACCCCCAACATCAAAGATGTTGATACGACGTTGGTATGCTCTGACAACTGTGCTGATGTGCCATGCGGCGTCTGTTGCCTGAGTCTCAACTCCACTCTCACATCATGGCATGATGCAGGCGGCCAATACTCGTGCATGTTCCATGCATGTTTCATAGGACCCAAGTGCACTGCACATGCCCCTAGCTACTGGTCTGGGGTGACATGAGAGTAAACTGCCATAGAACGTGCAATGGCGCCAGCATGCTCACCATGCTAAGCTGGGCCGCTTGTTTGGCCCCCTGTAACACTGCTTCTGCCACAAGAAAGGTCTGTCATGCACGCACCACAAGCAACTGCAGATGCTTCTGCAGCTGAAGGGTTCAACTACTACAAGTACAAGTTGTTCAAAATGATACATCAAAGAATGTTCAAGTGTAGATGTTTGAGCATGTGAGTAACCTCAGAGCAGTGGCCCCGGCCTGGTGCACATCATGGTACAGCCACAAGACGCACTGTGCCTTGTGTCTGCTGTACTGCACCTGGTGCTGGTAGGCTGCTGCATCATCTTAGGGCTGCCGACATGTCACTCACTGTACTGCTGTTCTTTCTGCTGCAGCTCCCCCGCCCTCAGATGCCCTTCTGGGCTCAGTGGTCCTCTGCCTGGCACTCCACCTCCGCCAGCCTTCATTGACAGCAAGTTCAGCCTAGGGCTAACACTCACACCACCCACATTCAGGCGTGGATCACTGCTACTGGATGGACTGCTGCTCCCAGCTGCTGCTTTCCAGGGACTCGCCTGCATGGAGGTTGAGTGGGCGTGATTGAAGCCTGTTGTGCCACCAAGTGAGCCGCCAACATCCACACCCATCATCCCCCAGGAGTCCCTCATGGCACCAGCCATAGGCAGGTGGCTGGTGGCGGCAGCTCCCACCCCTGATGCCAGCATCAGCCGGCCAAGCTTTGCATTTGCACTGTCCCGCGAGCGTTCAGCCCGCAGCTTCTCAAGCTGTGTGCGCTCCAACTGTGCATGAAGCATCCTGAGCTCCTGCATTATGTCATCCTGCTGCCCTGCTGCACTTGCTGCCGCTGCGGCGGCTCTGCTCTCGGCTTCACCCAGCAAAAGTTCAGCCTCTTGACATGACACATGTGCAGCATCCAGTTCCTGGAGCCGCAGCAAACAACAGAAGTGCACAAAAGCCTCTTGAAGGCAGATTACATACCTGGTGCAAGTTGGTCTTAAGAATACTTGGGAACCAGTCCAAAGTGCGCTAAAAAGCCCATGCTGTGACCATGGCTGCGATCATGGAAATAGATACTGCAACCATGCATTTCACCAAGGTGGTCACAAGCAGCTGTGCATTGAGCAGTGCCTGCCTCACCTGTTGCAGGAGTTCCTGCTGCTCGTGAGCTGCTGCCAGCTGCTGTGTGAGTGCAGCCACCTGTGCGTGGCGCTCGGCCAGCTCGGCCTGGTGCTGCTGTAGGGCAACCTCAAGCTTGCTGGCAATCTATACCACATGAACAGCAGAGAGCAGCAGAAGTGAGGCAAGCAGCAGACGTGGGACACCTGGTGTTTTGAGAGGTATGGTCAAAGCAAGCGGAGAACCCCAAGACCAAAGTCACTGCTTGATGTTGCCCTTACCAGCTGTGCCTCCTGCTTCCAGCGTCTCAGCAGAGAGTCCTTGCCAGCCAGCATCTGTTCAGCATCGACAACAGACCTGTGGCAGCACAGCAGACGTTGGACTTCAGGTCCAACATGTTCATGCACATACCAACAACGTTGCCAAACTCAGGCAACAGCTCTGATCTGATTGTACATGAAGCTGCCTGTGGCAAGGGGCTGCAGAAACTCCTGCACTGAGCAAAACCTCTCTATTACAAGCAAGCCAGCAGCTGTAAGCAAGATGTTGGCTGCAAATCACCCAGCTCTTGGCGTCTATATGTCAATGGCTCACAGCAACATATCAATACAGCACTCCTGTCAGCAGCAACGCCTACTGTCATCAGGTAGGTTCTCACTCACTTGTCACAAGTTGCTAGCGCTCTCTCCAGTTTCTGCACCAATGCCGCCACCTCAGCATCCCTTTCTGACCTCAGCTCAAGCAGCTGCTGCTTCAACTCACCCTCAACCTGCAACCTGACTGCTTTCAGGGCAGTCAACTCTCCTTCTGTAGCTGAGACTGCCTGCTGCGCCTCGGCTGCTGCTGTCTGTGCTGCACTGCTGGCCTCCTCAGCGGCTGTCGCCTTCCTCATCAGCCGCTGGATGTCGCCCTGAGCACACAGACAGCGGCACAACATTGCGGCACCCAAGTCATGCAGGGTCAATCCTGTCATTTGATGTCGTGCTTGCACAAGCATAACACATGTGTGAACCTCAGACCTACGCTGCTACTAAAGCAACACAAACAAGGCTGCAACCTAAAGCGGCAACACCTGCAGCATGTGTAAGTGTGCGGCTGACCTGCATCTGCTGTCTTTTCAGCTCCCACTCCCTCTCTGCCCTAGCCGCTGCTCTCCTGGCACTGTCAAGCTTTTGCACAGCATCATCACGGCTACGCTCAGCAGCATCAAGGCGCTCAGCAAGGTCTGCAACAACAAAACATTACATATCTAATAAGTGAGGGTTGATGAATGCATGTACGTGGTGCTGTGGTTAGGCAGTGCGCACATATGCCACATGTGCACGTTATAATGTGGCCGTGGATGAGGTTGAATGTTGTACATGGCGCTGAGGGCTGCAGGCAACAGGCCAGACTGCCAAGATGTTCTAGGCCTGCTGGTGCCGTTTTTTCTAGCTTCTTCCAGCACTCATGAGTGTGCCAGCAATGCGCAGCAGCTACTGCATCAGTTTCCCCAAGGTTAAGGATGAAGTAGACCTGATGTTGAAACCTTGATGTATGCTCGTGCAACAGCACTAGCGAGCAGTTTACTATTTACGCAGCCCACCTGACCCCTTGCCCATGAAGTTTGTGATCTCAAGTTCATCCTTCACCGCTTGCAATTCAGACATGAGTGAGGACTTGTCACGAGCCACCCGATCAGCAGTCAGCCTCAGCTCAGACAGCTGCAGCAACACACAGCAGCACACTCTGTAAGGACCATGTGCCAGGCTCACAGACGCAAAGACCAGCAATGCAAGTCATGCAGGGCTGCTGTGATGTGCAAGTATACTTTAGCTGCATCACAAGCTGGTAAAAGGGAATGGCTGGTTCACTCAATGGTTTGTCTCACTCATGAGCCTGGTCAACGGCAACAGAAAGACATGCACAGCTTGTCTGCAATGCGACCGGAACATGACCTGAAGAAAGTAAGCACCTGTGTCGACAACTGTTGCTCTTTTGCCACTGCTGCTGTTAGCTGCTCCTCTGCTGCTGCCAACTGCTTCTTGAGCTGCGCATAGCTGGGTGCATCTGCTGCGCCACCTGACAGTTGACGTGTGGCCTCCTGAAGCTTGGCCTGCAGGGAGATCATATGCATATAATCAGATGCGTACAGTGCAACACAGGTACATCAGCTGCCATTGCTCTGCACAATTGGAGATGGTGTCCAAGCAGACATGTGTCATGAGCCTGCAAGGCCTGGGCTGTTGCAGTGGAATTGCACACCACTTTCAGCACACACACTCATCACACAGGCCCACAGCACACTGAACAGCACATGTAAACTCCTTACAAGGGCGCAACAACCCCTTCCAGCGACATATGAAAGGCCTATGTACCCCCAGCTCAGGTTACCTGCCCGGTCATGTCACAGCTATACTCTGAACTGGCACCTTCCTGCCCCCCCCCACCCCTCTTCAAACACAGCTTCTTCTCACCTGTGTTGCTGCCAGCTGCATGTGCAGGCTGTCTGTCTCAGTGTGTGCTGCGTCCCGCTCCAGCCTGGCCTCCTCAGCCAGCTCCATTGCCTCCTTGATGCGCAGGTACACCTGCAGCAGAACGGGACGGGGCAAGCATGAGTGTGCTGTTGTACAGACCAGCAGCAGAGGAGTGACCCGCCCGCACATCCCTGTGCACCCCGCGTGTGACATCAGCTGGTGTGCCACTGCCATTGAGGCATGTTGCATCCCAATCGCTTACGCAAGCACTCGAGACAGAAGGGGAAACAGATGAGCCACAGAATGTGTGGCACACTTGTTTGGTGAAAGCAGCCCTCCAAGAGCTGCGGATGCTAGCACAGCCATTGCCCTGTCAGCCAACCTCCAGCAGCTGCTTGCCCTCACCTCCGTGTCCTTCTCCTGATACTCCATGAGCCTCTGCTCCACAGCATGCAGGGCCACCCTGAGCCCCTCACACTCAGACTTCACCCGCGCCACCTCAGCAGCCGATGACTCAGCGGCTGAGCGGGCTGAAGACAACTCAGACTGCACAGCAGCAGCACACACGCAGACACTGGCACACATGCAATCAGCACCAGGCCTCCTGCCTGGCAGCATCAGCAGCATCTGATGTGAGATGATGACTATCATGTCCTGATGCACAAGCGCCCGGCAGCTGTTTCTGTCTGACACATTTGCTTCCTCAGCAACTGACAGCAGCAGCACATGACCGTGCATGTCACGCTTCATCTGTCACCTACCTGCAAGGCCGGCACTGTCCTTGCTGTTGCCTGTGCTGCTGCCAACTCCTGCTGCAACACCTGCTGCTGCTGACGCAGTGCTTCAACTGCTGCAATGGCATCAGCTGTCTTGGCACCTTCAGCTGTCAATCGTTCAGAAAGATTCTGCCAAGCAGCAGGACAGTGACAACAACCCAGCTGTCACCCAAATCATGCACAGGGTAAGTGAGCTACAGCAAGTGCGGCTGTCACTGCCACACAGGAACATTCGCAAGTGCAGCTGGTTCAGATCACTCACTTCCTCTGCATATCTTCATGCGGAAGAATCCACTGACGTGGATATATCTGCCTTCTACACTACTATAATGTACCACTGCTGACTTACTTTGACCTTGTTCTTGAGGTGCAGGTTGTCACTGGTTGCCTTGTCGCCCTCTTTGACAGCCTGTTCCAGCTGTGAGCGCAGGGCAGTGGAGGCGGAGACAGAGCCGCGCACCTCAGCCAACTGCAGCAAGTCAAGCGCCAGCAACAACATGCAACCTGTTACCCTTGACGGGAAGGGTTTTTGACCTCAAGGGTGGGCTCGTGGGCTTCTGGATATGCATGCTCGTTTGCTGTGCTGTTGCAATCAACAGCTTTGGTACCTGACCGGCACACCATACTGGGTGAACAGCGGCTGACTGTTGATTGCTGCCTCCGCTTCACCTCATGCAAGTACAACTTTGTCGCAGCAGAACCCTGCTGGTCCTCAAGAGCTGCTTGCGGCAGCACTCCAATGCAGTTATCCACAGTTAGTACACCCACAAAACTCCCGGGGTGTTGCACGCAGCTGCAGCCCCCATATCCCACCTCCTGTTCCTTCTGCATCAGCCGCCTGTTGAGTCGTGCCAGCTCAGCATCCATTGACCCCTGCTGGCTGACCAGCAGATCATTCTCCTGCTCCAACAGGTCCAGGCGCTCCTGCAGGACATACACCAGCAGCACGAACAATTCAGGAATAAGAGCTTACTTGTGCACACCCAACTTGTCAAGTGTCGGTGTAGGGTGCCACAAAGGCATAAGTGGCGTCACCATTCGTCATGCTCCCGAAGGCATTGGTTGGTCCTAGCTGCACCCACGAGTAAGGAACGGTGCTGCAGCCATGCACCTGCACAGATCTGCTACCAGCTGCTGCTGCTGCCATACCTGGAGACGCGCCTTGTCTGTGTCAGTGGCTGCTACTGCTGCTGCTGTGTCAGACGCCTTGGCCTCCAGCTGCATTGCCTGCTGCGCCACCCTGTCATGCAAGGACTCATTCTCTGCTACTAAGGCTTCCACCTACATGCCAAGCGTGACAGAGGTGGTCAGGGGCATGCGCTGAGCTCCATGACAACACTGCATGTTGTTGTGTTAGAGCCTGGTGCACTGCATTGACCCCTGCCTCGGGGTGTTCGCCTAGGGCTGTTGCAGGAAATACAGCAAAGGGCAGCTCGGTCTGCAGTTTCTGAAAGCAAGCCTACTCCCACAGAGCCAGTACTTGTCACCCTGGTATTCTGCCCAGCACTTGTAGTAATTAATCACACTGGTGACAGGAGCCGTGAGCCACAACAGGCAGAAGGGCCAGCACCACTGACCTTGTCTTGTATGTCCTGTATGGCTTCTGCCTTGCCTGCAAGCTCTGTGAGTGCTGCTGTCAACCGCTCATCATAGGCTGACAACAGCGGATTCAAGTACCTGTTAGGGACCAACAGCAGCATCAGAAGCAACAGTGGCGCCAGAGAAAACACACGAGGCTTGGGTGCAAGGATTGCGTCAAGTGCCATTGGCAGAAGCTGCATTGTGCAGCAGTGCTGACTTTGACACTGCAGTTACAGATTCACCAGCATCATCTGCTTGCACACTCTTCAACAGTTTTCACCTGCTGTCCTTCATCCAGGGCGGCAGTGCTGGTTGAGTGCCAAAGGTTCCCAGAGCACCCATTCCCACTGCTGCTGCTGGATCTGCTGAGACTCTGTTGGCCAGCTCCTCAGACAGCCGCTGAACCAGGTCTTCCAGGAACCTGCAGTTTGACAACATGTGCAACAGCTCGTGTAGGTATCATTTCCAGACCGACCAAGTAGGAAAAGCAGTGGTGCCTGCTCAACTGCGCGAGGTCAATGTCCAGCACGGCATGTGGTATGGTGTGCATTGATACGCCCTGAACAAATCAAGATCAAGCTTGCTGTCGTTACAGCATATGCCACACTGTAAGGCTTTTGTTCATGCTGCTCAAGATAGCTGCTCCTGTATCATGGTCAAGTTGCTGCTATGATTATGTGTTAGCCAAGCAAGGTTGACTGCTGCCATGCCTGTGTTGCTGTGAGAGACAACGCAGATCACCACTCACTGTATCTGTGCACCGGCCTCCGCTGTCCCTGCAGTGAACTCCCCCAAGTCTCCTGTGCTGCGCCTCATGAGACCAGCTGGACCAAGGCCAGGCCTCATCAACTCAGCATGATGATGACCACCACCTGCTGAGAATGATACAGCATCACATTGCTGTTTGCTGCATGTGCTTTTAATGGTCATCACCTACGGTGATCACTTGTGGTGTTCCTTTGCCATGTTCTGCAACTTGGCAGTGCTACCGCATGGTGATGCCAGGGGCTGAATGCGCAGGGTCGACTGACTTCTATGACACCTCTCATGTGCTAGCAATATCGGGCAGCAGTATCATTGTCAATGTTCCTGCACGCCCACCTCGTGGGTCCATTTCCACCTCATGTGCATCAAGCATCCTGGCAACCACATCAACTGGTGGGATCGCCTGTTCAGGGCTGTGCTTGGTGTTGTTGAAGAGCAGTGGGCTGGTGCCTGTCACTTCAACCGGTGGGACCCTCCCGCCTGCTGCTGCTAGCTGGTCCATGAGGTCTGCTTGCTGCTGCCAGGTGACTGCTCCACCTGCTGACTCCAGCAGCTGGTGTTGTGAGTTTCTGGGTGGTGACCCAGACTGGATGAAGTTGTCACGCCCACCTTGCTGCTGCTGTTCATACTGCTGCTCTTCATACTGATGTTGCTGACTGAGGTCCTGTTGGTGCTCATCATGTAGTATATAATGCTGCTGCCATTGCTGTTGCTGCTGCTGCTGGCTATGCATGTGCAACAATGAGGAGAGTTGAGGTGCCTGTGCATAGGGTTCTACCGCATCTGCTGCTGCTGCTGGAGGCCCTGGTATCCGTGATGGGCTGTTCTGCCGCTCTGACTGCTGTTGTTTGGCTGCTGCTATCTGTGCAGCTGCATCAGCTGCTTCTGCTTGGCTTTGCCTGGCAGCTGCATGCTCAGATGCAGGGCGCTGTGGAGATGAGCTCGCCTGGCGCTTGGATGGATCGAGATCACTCATGATAGCCTGCATAAGATAGGAATGGGTTGTCGCATACCACACCTTGCTCGGCAGGCTCAGGAGCAGTGACGACACAGGCATGAGCAAGCCACTTATGAGCCATTGGTCGCATACGATGGTTGCAGTAGATTCACAATCTTTCTCATCTACTCGACATTAACCACGAGGACTACTTGATGACAAACACCATTGGCTATGAGTGCTAGCTCGTTTGTCACCATCTGTGCTGAAGGGCCAACAAGTACATGTTGACCTGACTACCTGTACTGTGTTCCTAATGTCTGCGATGATGGACTGCACTGTGGGCTCTGATTGGCACCGCATGCGCAGATCCTTCTTTCCTGATGCTGTCTCGACTTGAATGTCCAGGCAGTCGTCCGGTCCAGGGTCTCTGGACCGCATTCTGCTGGGGAGCCACTTGACGATATGCTGATATGGCAGCTGCTGGATCTCCTGCAAGGCGTATGCAGCCACCGACAATCATTGTTTTTTAGTGCTGTACCTTAATAAGATTCCCGATTGCCGTGGTCGTCTGAGGGCGCGATACGCTGTTGAAGCGACGATACTCGAAGAGCACTTTGATGCCGAGTCAAATATGATTCGCGGTTTACCTTTCCATGTTCAGTGAATAGGCAAAGCCCATCACGGCGTATCTTCAGCACTACAGGTTGTTCCCTGCCGCTTACTGCAATGAGCTTCACGGGGTACGTGAGCATTGTGGCGCGTTGAACCAAAAACTTTAACGATTCATATATGCAGCTGAATGCAGCTCAGGCTACAAATAGCTGTATGCACGCCGTTCGTGTAACTGCTTCAGCCCAATCAAATGCCTGTTGTGATGCACTTTTGAAGTTGATTAAGACAACAGAGCTGAGGAGCCAGCACATTGAAGCTTTCTCTGCGTACAATGGGCCGTTCGCTGTCAAAGTTTTGTATCTGTCCGCCTGCCTTCCCAAGAAGGCAGTACACTGCAGCAGTACTACAGCTATGCGGTTCACTACAAGCTAGGCACCGCGCGCATCAGCTGCGTTTCCCATCAGCTGCGTTGCTGCCTGTCGCCTGTGACTGATATTCCAGAACGCCTGACAGGTCGCTGCCGGCTGCTGCATCAAGTGCTGTGAGCATGTCCCCAGGGAGGTCATCAATACACAGGACCCCGTCAATGGGCGATTGCAATGCTGCAAGAAGCTCACCATACACCTGTGACGACAAGCACCAGAAACAAGTGCAGTTGTGAACATAGCTACAAAGCTGCCAGCAAACTCAAGAAGAGTTGTTTTGGCTGACGATCACTGCAATCGTATGTACAGTCTGCTCTTGTTCTTCCTTCATTGAAAATTCCGTGGTGTGGGAGGACTGGCAGGCTCAGGATCAGCTGGACAGCCATGGCAGGCACAAGCATCACACCTGAGTGGCGCCCCACCAGATGTTGGCGCATTTGCGAATGCATATCAACCTGCTGCATGTCTCTTTTGATTTTACATGATGCAATGACAAAGCATTCAACGTGGCACCCAGGCTCTATCTCTTTCACAATATGTAGACTAGTGGTGGTGACAGCACCTGAGCATCAAGTGATGACAAGGAAGTTGCAGATCTACAACTGTGTTCATGGCCACCAAGCCATGCATCTATCCATTGCTGCAGATGGGCAGCGTACTTTGCAAGCTGTGACCCAGCATGAAGAATTCAAGAAACACCTAGTGAGAGCTGCATTGGGTTGCTCTGAAAGAGTGTGTGTGTGTTTGTGTGGAGGGGGGAGGGCCGCTGCCGCTGCTGCTGCTGTGGCTGCTGGTGTTTGAGAGCAGGCAGCAGCTCACTACTGCAGACAGCCAACTGATGACAAGCTGCATTTCTTCAGCAGAATAATCACGATCTACGAACGGTTCAAGTGGGCAATTGCAACGGCACAGATGACATTGAGACAACCGGCACTGATGTATAACCCACCTGTCCAGCATCCAGCTTGATCCATTTTTTCAGGTGTGCCAATGGCGTGTTGCCACACTTGTAAAAAGCCCCTACCAGCACCACCGGCTGCTCACTCGGCAGCTTCAACCCCAGTTCCACTAGCGCTTTCAGCGATGGCTGAGGTATATGCGGCCCTGGTGTTTGTTGCTGCAGCAGGCCGCCAACTATGTCGACTGGGTTGGTGCCTTGCCGTATCCTGTTCATCCCTGCTAGCAGTGATTCTGCTGTGTGTGTTTCCTGTCCTTGGTCATGTCCCGGTGGCTGCTGCTGTTGCTGCTGAAGTAACTCTGGCATCCTAAAGCCCAACAGCAGATTGCTGTTGTTGAATAGCCGGGTCAATGTGTCGTCGCAAGTGGCTGCTGCCATGCTATTTTTCATATGACATAGATCTATCTGTACCTCGCTGGCTGGTAGCTGCTTGGCTACGCTACTTTGAAGATTCGACTTCACCCCATGGTGATCAATGCTGCCCAGTGTCTGATAGACCAGCACTAATGGACTCTCTGTGAACAACTCTTTCAACCGCACAGCAAATATGTGATTGTGTAAGCGCCTCAGCATGACGCTATCCTAAGTATGCGCTCTGCTAGTAAAAATATGGCCGAGGTGAGCAAATGCGACAAAGCAGCAGCCTTCAGCGTGTATTGGGCCGCGGTGTGGAAGTGTCTTATCTTATCAGGCGACTGACGGCCTGGTTTTGACGATTGCGCTTAATCGACCACGGCCTCCAGGGCTGTGTAGCAACAAGTAACAATCGGGCCCGCAAGAACACTGTGGGAAAGTGCAGACAAGCTGGCTAATGACGTTATACGTGGTGTTTGTAAACTTACTGCTGTAGCCTGCCAACCCCTTTCCCCCAGGGGCCACCATCTGGGCCCACTCAATCTTGCAGGGTGGGACTCAGGGTGATCACCATGGGACAGCACCGGTGACACCAGCCATGCAAGGCCATGGCGGCATCCGGGAGTGTTTGCTAGCTCTTAATAAACCCTCCACTTCTCCTTGTCATTGCTGGCATGCTGCTAATGTACTCAAGGAAGCAATAATCATTATTCCTGAACTACGCCGCTAAGGTGGCACTGGCTAGTCATACCTACAATACAGCAGGGCCATTGATCCTCAAGATGGTGCTCACAGGGCCTGCAGCTTCTGTACCCGGCCTTTGATCACCAGCTTGCAGCTGTGCAAGTGCTGCTATTCAAGGAATGCATTCTTGCGCCAGCTGTGCCACTGAGGAAGCTGTTGGCTGCCCTGATACCTGTCAGTGTACAGTGTAAGCAATGCTACTGCTGAGTAACATTTTTTGAGCGTCTCCTTTCTTGTCATGACATGCCCTGCCTATTCAAATTTTACGCTACAAGCAGGTCCAAAGCCTGAGGGCTGCGCCCAGCGGGCAGGGGTGCTTACAGATGCAATAGAGGTTGAGCCCATGCTACATTGGATGAGCTGGCATCTGAGCTGACATCAAGCTTTCGGATAGCGCCAACCCAGGAATGATGATGCTTCATGTCATTCCAAAGGCTGATTGCTGCTGCTGGAGCCTGATGCCATCATACGGTGTTGCTGAGCACACGCAGACAACAGCCTGACCAAGGCAGCAAGTGACTTGCTTGGTTGAGGGATAATGACAAACATGTCACCCGATTGTGCTGTTGAAGTGTTAGACCATGTCAAGCTACCAGCAAGTGACAGTTGCAATATTGAAAGATGGCGGCAAGCTCAGTATTAGTGCATGAAATAACGATGTCACTTGAGTCTATTAAATGACCCCCTCCAAGGTCTGCTTGATGATAAGCCTTATGAGAGCACTGGCCTCGCTTGTCAGGCATTCATCAAGATGGCCCTAAATCTGGAAAGCTAGGTTGTTTCTGGGTGAGAAAGGCTCAGCTGAGGACTTCATCCATGTGACACATAGCCGCACCTACCATAGGTGACAATGTCAAGGGGCCAACACAGCCAATACCATTTATGGCGGTTTGAGTTGTATCCTCGCGTTGTATCCTCGCGTAGGTTTTTTGAGGACCAGTGAGGCAACGGATGGCTCATGGATTTCTGCTGGTGCCCTTTCGAAGGCTTCAATCGTTTGCTTGGGCAGCAGTAGTCCGAGCAGTAGTTTCAGCCCCTGCGTAAAGCACCCCCACCAGGACAACCGCCCACAAAGGTGGACAACAACAGCAAGGTACCCAAAAACCATGGTGTGGTGGGTACCTTACCATGTGGAAGTTACACTGTAGACAGAGAGACCTTGCGTATGCAACCGTCATGCATTGTATGATCGCAGTGGCTGGGCAGGTGCTTGAGTCAATGTTTGATATTGTCCTGCCCCGATTGTTTTGGACATCACAGAAGAAATGCATGCCTGCCAAAACCTCCAGAGAAGAGTTTTGACCACTCTGAGACTGCACCGAATTGTACTGCACAGCGGGTACAAAGCATGCCGAGAAGGGGACATGGGCTGGGTGTGTATACTTCGATGCCACCATCCGGTGCATCACGGCAATGTTATATAGTGCTGATGTGAGTGTTGAACACTGCATGTAATTTCGCTGGCCATAACTGTCATGGCTCCCGCCTGGAAGTGCATCCCTCCGCACACATCAGCCTAGACAGCAACAGAGCATGCGCGTACCACAAACAAATTGAGACGCATCCATATCCATGCCCCCAGCTTCAGCTGACAGTAGGCTACACCTGCAACCATAGTACGGCTGAAGTCCAGCGAAGGGCGCGTATCATTGCGGATAGTACCAAGTTTTTGGATGAAACAGTAAATTGGCCGAATTTCAGAGCAATCGCCTACGCCAGGACAGCCTATTTCATTGCCGCGCGGTCCTCAACTGAACTTGACACTGCAGCAACAGCAGGGAAGGCCCCGGACGTGTCTGGTTGACCCTGCACTCGCGCAATCTGGTGGAATCATGACAATAGGTGGTTAGACGATGCAGAAGACGGCTGATAGGAGGTGGTTGCTGCGGTTGCACACTGTTCAGGATGCACTTTACCGACAGTACAGGAAAGGGCAGGTCCTTGAGCATGCGAGAGCGGAAAGAGGTGTTGTTAGCTCTTTTCGTTGTCTCCATGTGTGTCGGCATCATCATAGCTGAGCGACTATACATCAGCAGTAACCGGGAAGATATTTTGCATGGGACAGCACTGCCCAGCAAATCCCAGCCAACCCAAGCAGCAGCAACACATCAGCAGCCGGCAGCCAAGCAAGCAGCAGCTCCAATTGAAGCTGGTGTATCGTACCCCAAGGACGCCCAGATGCTTGAGTTAGAGGCGTACCTGCAAAAGGTAGCGCCCAGCAGGGAGGTCCTGATAGGTGTGTCCAACATCAACCCTCTGCGGGAGGGCATGCTTGACACCTTCCTCAAGGGTGTCGCGCAAGCAAAAGTGACCAACTATGTCATTGTAGCTCTAGACAAGGAAACAGAGGCAGATTTGCTAGCCAGGGGCTTCCACAGCTTCTACATGCCCATCCAGATCAGCAGGAGCCAGGCAGATACAGGCGCCAACCATGCAGTGTCAGCGCTGAAGTTTGGCATCATCAAAAAGTTCCTGATGCTTGGCTGGGCAGTACTGCTGAGTGACGTTGACGTGTGTGTGCTGCAAGACCCCTTCAAGCACCTGTACAGGTGAGCTGCAGGCAGCTGGTACTGCAGCAATACCATGATGTGGTTTACCCAGCATTGGAACATGTAGCTTCAAGCTCACAGTGCAGGACACAAACATGCTACCTTCATGGCGCAGCCAATTAGGCAAGGGTGGCAGCACAGCTGTCACGACTATTGATGTAAAGCAGCTGCTTGGTGCTGTTGCTGTGCAATATGTTAGGCACTAGCAGCACTGGACGGTAGGTGCAGCAGCACGATGCACAAGCCTGCTAGCACCAGCTGCAGACATCCTGTGTTGTTTCTTGGGTGCATCCCCTCAGCTGGCTGGCCTCACTCACCATGGAGCGTTTGCCTGCTGTCCTGCACTGTTTTGTGCCAGGGACCATGACCTGGAGGGCATGAGTGATGGCTTTGACAAGCCAACAGCATACGGAGCAATAGATGGTTTTGATGACCCAAGCATGGGCTGGTCTAGGTGAGCAGCCGTAACTTGTTGCTGTGTAACTTGTTGAGTAGGTCAGCGAGGCAGGTGTTGTGTACGTGGACCGCTCATGCAACCATAGTGGAGTGCACATCCTGCTTGCTGAATCAAGTCACCACTAGGTGTCCAGCATCAAACTGACCATTCACAGCCAACAGGTGCTGCAGACTTTCCCTCGATGCCTGCGTTGATTCTGCATATGATCACTAGTTGTCACCACACCAGTGGTCCATTGTGAGGTCACAACCTCCTGCAACACTGCTGTGCGCTCCTGCATGCTCTGGCTACTAGGTTTGCTCAGAAGGAGGTTCACTTCAACCTCAACAGTGGACTGTTCTATGTGAAGGCTAACACCCGAACCGTTGAGCTCATGCAGGTGGGATCAGGATGCCAACAGCTGACTTGCCGGCTCTCAGTGCATCTGGCTGCAGCCATGCAGTCAGCAGCATCATAAGGCAGAGTGGCACCCTTGAACTGCATGTCCCCTCATCCGCTGCCGATGTGCATCTGAAAACAGCGTGGTGTGTCTGTTGGGCACACACAGCACACAGAAACAAACTTGCAGCAGGTGCACATGGGCCTCATGATGTGTATACTTCTGCTTAGGTGACTGTTGCTGCTGATCTGTCTCTTCAGCGCCTTGAGACCCGCCTGTCTCGTCAGAAGTACTGGGACCAAACTGCTTACAACGAAGAAATCTTCTTCCTGAGTCATGATAACTATAAGAGCCCCCAGGTGAGCAGACCTGTTTATGCCCCTGAGGGGACAATGTGGCATGCGCAAACTTCTGCACTCATCAAACCTGCCGAACAGCCGGTTGCGTCTATTTGCGGGGATACCCAACCATACGTATGTGATCACGCTCCAGTTGTGGATACGCTGCGGCTCGTTTACATCCTCAGGGTGGGAAGCCCAGTGCAAGGGAGTTGTAACAACTCAATATGTCCCTGTTATTCACTTTGACATTTCACAGTCTCTGCATATCAGTAATAAAGCTGCATTTTGTCAGCAGGTCAACATGACGACTCTGCACATCAGGACTGCAGCATGTATGCACCTATTGGTTCCTCTTATATAAGGACTGTTCTGCTATTGTGTGCAGGTCACTGTTCGGGTTATGAGCATATACAAGTTCATGAACAGCAAGGTGCTTTTCAAGGACGTGCGGTACAGGCCTTATGGCAGTATGGAGACGCCTGTCATGATACACATAAGTGAGTGCAACATGGTGACTGGCCCAGTGATCGCACTCAGTTGCTGTTCCGTGAGCGTTTTGTTGATTGTTGGTGAAGCAGTAAGCAGACTGGCTGAGACATTCAGTACTGTTTAGCATTTGCTGATAGGTCAGCGGATGCCGCAAGAGGTACAATGAAAGTGAATGTGTTGTAGCTTCAGCTGGAGTTTGCATGCACGTGACCCTGCTGGCTGCAAAAACTCTGCTCTTGAAAATTTCTTGAACCCACAGCGCCCAATGTGCCTTGAAACACTTTGTTCACCCGATTACGCACACACCTCCACTCCCTAAGCTTGATGATTGACATCAATAAGACAACTCAGATTGCAGTTGTCACGCATGAAACACTCATGTATGCCAGTTGTCGATCAGCTCTCTCATATTCCGTAGCACTCAGCACTGTGAAGACTATTTTGTGTCCGCAGCAAGTGGCCTTGTGAGACATGCAAGCCAAGTGGTGCACTGCTCTTCATGCATGTGCAGACTATCACCCTGACAAACATGATCGCATGAAGGCCGTCTTCAGGTATTATCTGGACAAGGATGAGAGCGCCCTGAAGCTTTTCCCGGGCGGATCAGAGCCAGGGACTTGAGCAAACTCCTCACCCACCAGCAGGGCAGCCCCTCCACGAGTACCTTAACAGCAAGGCGCCGCCAATAAATGCTTGCGGCAAGCATGCCATCTGCGTGTCTGATCTCATCCATTCCTCGAGCATTGTGGTATGCCATTATTGCATTGGTATGTTATGAAGGAAGGAAGGAAGTTACCCTTTCCGGCCGCATGGCCCTTGGGATAATGTACTTGGGGGCTCAGCCACACTGGCACACTAAGATTAGACCACCCTCAGGGGAGAAACTGCCTTCAAGGCACACAAATCCACTCAGTGGGGGTGCTCAAGTGACTCAAAACACAAGACAAGACTGGTCTGTTAGTCCAGCCCGGCTTCTGACAGTCAGGTGTCTTCTGTTTAATTCATTCCCATTCGACCTTGGCAAAGCAGCGTTGCGTAAGGCCACAGATGACAATGTGGGGCTCACAAAAACCCACGCTAAGGGTTCCACACGTGGGTTCTGCTATTGCACCAACACCGCCTGTTCATCAATGAAGCTGATATCAACTGAGCTGCCAGAGACGGGTGACTGTCAACAACTTCAGCCAGGCTCGTCAGCAACATATGGCTCCAGCTCTCCCCAGCTTGGCCCAGTAGAGAGCTTGACCGGCAGCGGCACCGACAGTCCCCACACATCTGCTGCTGACTCCATCACACATCTCACAAGCTGAGCAGCAGCTGTGAGGTAACACTTTGACACCTCAAACAGCAGCTCATCATGGATCTGCAACAGCATGCCAAAACGACAGCAGGTTTTGCTGTTGAGCTGCAACAGAAGCTGCAGTAGCCTACTGGCAGCATTATTGCCCACAGTCACTGTGTCGCTGTGAATAAGTACCCACATCACGCACAGGGAGTTCTTGAACTCTACTTATAGCGGCCTTCTGTCCCTTTTATTACAAACATCGTCACATATACCCGCAGCACGCAGCGTTCATGATGTTCTGAAAACGCGGACCAGCTGTTGTTGAATTTTACAAAAGCAACACTCTGGTCCCACCTGCAGCAGCAGCTTGCAATCCTGAGCCCTTCCCTGCTTATGCACCTGCCCTAACACCTCCACCATCACACCCTTCACAACATCAGCAGCACTGCCTTGACAGGTGCCATTCACAGCGCGTCGCTCAGCTCGGCCACGGGTCTCATAGCTACTGCTGGTGATGGCAGGCAGCAGGCGGCGGCGACCAGACAGGCAGCGCATGTAGCCATGCTTTCTGCATGCAGTCTTGACACCCTGCAGGTACGCAGGCAAGGGGTGAAGAGCAGAGTCAGTGCTAACTCTTTGTTGACAAATTGTTGAGGCAGTTGAGATTATGCAGCACAGCCGTCCTGACCATGATGCTTCTGGCGCCAACACCATCATCAGATCTTGTCACATAGAGGTAGCAATGCACACGACACTGTATCAACATGCCGCACCTCAATCCACTTCATGAGCACTGGGTGGCTGTTCTTGAAGTCATCTGATGCTGCCCGCGCCTCCAGCTCCCCACACCCCAGGCGCTTGCCAAGCTCACCACTGCCCATGCCATAAATCAAACCATATGCTATCTGCTTTGCGCTGCTCCGGTCTGAATCAGTCACCTAGCAGACAAAACACACACCTGCATATCCCCATGGTGCACCTGATGTACTAGAGTCAAGTTGTCACAACACACAGGGCTGTAATGGCCAGGTACAAACTGCAGGTGTAGGTCAGCACTGTCACAGACAATGAGACCGCACACCATCCACGCATGGCGGGCGCAAATTTGCCTGTACGCTGGATGCATAAGAGCAAGCGCTCACCTCATCTGCCGGTTTCTTGAGCCAATGAGCAGCCATGGCCCTGAACGGATCTCCCTGCTGCAACGCATCCAGCAGTGCTTGCTCTCCGCTGAAATGCGCCATCAGCCGCAGTTCAATCTGACTGTAGTCTGCTGCCAACAGTATAAATCCAGGCGCTGCAACAAACCCGGCGCGAATATTGGATTGTTGTTGCTGTATGCGACACACACCGCCGGGCGCCTCCGGAGACAGCTCAATCTCGTACTTTACCGCCTTGGGAATGCACTGCAAGCTGAAGTCACCCATGGATAACCTGCCAGATGACGAGCAGGTCTGCATCCACTCCCCACTGATCCGGGCTGGACCGCGGTCAGCAGCTGCACACACAGCACCTGTGCCCCCAGTACCGTCAGCATGTTGCAGCCTCGACAGCAGGTGGCTGTGCAGTGTGTTGAGCTTCCTGTACTTGAGAATGATGCCTGGCAGGGGATGATCCCCCTCCAGCTCAGCCAGCACATCCTGAGCCGTGGAGTAATGACCAGAGCTGCAGCAGTTCAGCACCAGCAGGTGAACAGCCACAAATCACACGTGAGCTCACAGATCATCACTGACAACAAGACCGGATCAGCAGTGATCGCCTACTGATCTCTCACTGGCAATTCCCCATTGCACGAAAACAAGTGGGGTGGCTGACTGCACACTTGGGAGCTGACTGCTGCCGAACCTCCTGTGAAAGTCAGCTGGCCAGCTGAGTGGAACATCTGAGCTTGTGTCAGACCACAACACTGGACAGTGCTGCCCAGCACACCTTTGCCCACATGCAGAAGAAGCCACCATCACCAGCATGCAAAAACCTGGTCTGCAAGTGCCAGCACTGCATTGCAGGAGATTGTGCTCTGGCCTACAGGTTTCCTCTCACCTGTTGCGTTTGATCCCCAGTGGCGGCTGCAGCTCCAGACCTCCTGCTTCCTTTGTGCCAAACAGCAGCCTGCTCAGTGTGCCTTTGGCGTTACGCACCAGGTCAAACCTCATGCCCCGGTTGTAGGCTGCTGCCTGTTGTGCCAGCTGATCCATGCGCTTCAGCATAGCTGGCACCTGGTCTGCTAGTACCTGTCTGCTGATGGCTATGCCAGTGGACTCCATGCTCGCCAACACCTTGACCAGAGGCATTTCTATGCCCATCAACAGAGGGAGCAGGCCAGCAGCCTGAAAACAAGCAGCACCAGAGCCAGCACGTCAGGTGGTGCCTGTTATGGTAAGCAAGGCTGGCACTTGCCACCAACACACAACACGACACGCTACACCACGTGCCAGAATCAAGCTAGGGATGACCGTCAATGATAGATGGTGGGCGCTAGCTTCTAAATATGCGACACACCAACTTGACACACAGCGCCAAGTTGTAATGGCAGTCAACCCCCAGACTCCTTTTGTTGCCACAGCAGCAAGGTGTGAAGTGACAGCAGCCAACTCACCCTGACATGTGGCGATATGTTCTGGAACAGCCTGTGGGTCAAGGCGGCTCTCTGGCCGGCCTCCAGGAGGTCAGAGGTACCTTGCAGACCATCAGTGGCTGCAGTGATGTCTGCAGCACCACCAAACCCTGGAACACGCAGTAGCTCACGCAGCCCTTTTGTCATGTACCTGCAAGTGATGCAGCAGCATGCATCAACTGCACTCATTGACTGTTTCCGCCTGACGCCAAGAAGAGGCTGCCAGGCTGTGCTGCTACTCCAGCTGACCGACAGACGCAGCAAGCGGCACACTGTGCTGTTCAATTGATTACATTGATAGCACAGCGGGCCGAGAACTGGCCAGCTGGACAACGCACTGCAGAGAGGACGCCAAATTCAAATAGATTATGAATAGCCACCATGCAGATTGTCCACACACATAGCACGTGAGAATGAAGCACACGGCCTGAATGTTTGTGGCTGTGGTAACACTCACAGGGCACCATGATGACCAGTCCATGAGCTTTCCTGCACATGACCGCTGTCAGGATCCAGCAGCCAAGCCGCCACGCGCACATCAACAAGTGAGCCCTGCATCTGTATGCCCCGCAGGCCAGACTCAGCTGGAGGGTTGGCCAACAGCAGCAGCTGTGGCTTGAGGGCATATGTCACCTTTACTGGCCTAGGGTTCAGCCAGGAGGCGTCAGTGGCAGCAGCTGCAGCTAGAGCACCAGGTCTACATGCAGCAGCTGCTGCTGCAACAGCCGGAACCCTTGTACAGCTGCATGCGGCATTGATGCTGCTGCCCCGCTCGCTGTCCTCTGCTGGTTCTCTTGTGGTCAAGTCCCTGCTGCCAAAGATTTCCCGCAAGCCATCCCACATTGTTCTCAGTCTGCTGGTGGTCCTCAACCGCACGGCGTTGTTGCCAGTCAGCTCACCAGTGCTCAGTGGGACATACCAGGCACACCCGTCTGCTACACTGAATGACACACCCAGCACAGTCCACCTCCAGGGCTTATCACCGCAACCTGCAGCTGTGACACACTGTGCCTGACCAGTGCTACGCTTGGCAGCAGAGGCGGCAGCTGCAGCTGCAGCTGCAGCTGCAGCTGCACCAGGTCTCACGACTGATCTACTGCTGTTTATTTGTCTGCCACTGCTGGCTTTGGTCCTGCCTGCCGATGCTTGTCGTTTTGCTGCATCAGGGTTGAGGGCCGGGTCTTTGCTGTCCAGGTGCAAGGAGAATGACCAGCACTCAATGGCAGCAAGTGTGGCGACCAACTGCTGCATGCTATTAGCATCCTTGATGTATGTGATCCCTGGACTGACTGGTAACAGCTGTACCCCTGCCTGATGCTCCTTTGGCTGGAGGTTGACAGTGGCCTGTAGCTCCTCCTCCTGCTCCTCTTCCTCCTCCCCCTTCTCCTCCTGCTGCTGCGGCTGTGAAAGTTGTGGAACATCAAAAGTAGCAGTCTGTGCCAATTGCTCAACATGACATTGTATCAGAAGCTGCTCAATCTGCTGGTTTGGGGCCTTCTGTGGTGCTGGAGGATACAAGGAAGACCTAGCCGGCTGAGAGGGTGATGCTATCACAGGTGACTGCTGGTGCTGCTGGTGCTGCAGACTACCTGAATGACTTTCCTGCTTGTTTTGTTGCTGATCATGCTGCACAGGCAACACAGGACAGCGAACATTCCCCAGCTGCTGCTGGTCTTGTTGGTTGTGTGGTGGCTGCTGGCGGTCCTCGTGCTGCTGCTGGTGCTGCCTGCTGGATTGCTCAGTTGCAAGGCATCCCATGTTGTGGTGTTGAGGCTGGTGGCTCAATTCACTCTTTTCACAGTGTCTTGTTGAGTCCATGAGTGGCGGATCCACTGCAGATTCAACCAGCTCATGCGCGGGCAGCACTGTTGAATGCTGGCAGGTGTTGTTGCAGCGACTCCCGGCGCCTGCCTTACTGCGCTTTGCAGGCGGTGCTGCTACCGCTGCTGGCTGGTCCACAGTCTCTGCAGCTGCTGTCCCTTTACTCTTACTTGCTAGTAACTGTCTGGCAGCCTGTAGGCAATAACAAGCTCAATCAAATACTGTCATTACTCGGGCCTTGTAGACCCTGGCAGCACACATGCTGTGCTACATGCCACCTAGGCAGATTTGAGCTGCTGCTAAACGAACCTGAAGTATACCAGCACTGTGTGCAATGTCACTGGAGTACATGCTAGTCATAGCTGAGCGATGTCAAGGTAGTCTGCAAGCTTTGCTACGCTCGCCCAGGTCCTTTTCCTCACTTTGACAATGTTTGCCGCCACCTGCTTCTCATGCGCCAAACGTGACTCTGGTACTGCTCCGGTGATGCTGTCAGGCTTGACAAGCTTCAGAAACAGTCTCAACAACCTTCATAGGCATGAAGGATGCAGCGGCAGAGTGAGAGTCAGAGTCAGTTATGCCTCCACAACCTGGCTGGCCTGTGTAATCAAGGAACAGTGGCCTGCCAATGGCTCCCCGCAAAGCAGTTGAGGCCGTCAGCAAAACATCAGTGTAGTTTTTACCAGCCTGTCTGCACCACAATATTACCTGTCCACTCCTGCTGTCACCACATCCTGAGGTGTTTTTATTCCTGCCTCAAACATGATCCTGGCCTTGGGGCCCTTCACGTGCTTGATCTCTGTCAGTGCCAGGATCTCCTCGCGCACACCATGATACACCCGCTGCTTGTGGCTGTTCAGCAGAGCAGCTATCAGGCTGTAGCGCTGATCTGACACAGACAGCCGCTCACACATGCTGGCAACCATGGTAGCAAAGCCGTCTGCAAACAAAAGGCCAACAGGCAGGTTCAGCAACCTCCTGCTCGAGTGGATCAGTCCTGGAAAGAAATAATCTGAAATGGACAAGAGGAGGAGACATCAAGGCAACAGCAATTGCTAGAAGGGATACTTGAGCCGCACAAGGCACCTAGGAGTCAAATGCAAGCATATATTTTAGCATCAGGTGCGTCAGCAGTGTCAACCTTCACTCAGGCTGAGTGCACAACTCACGAGCTCTGTCTCTGAGATCCTTGACCACCTGTGCTTTTGATCGTCCCGAGTCACTTGTTTGAGGCAGCCAGGTGGATGCCACCGTCTCATCATCAGTTTCACGGATGATGTCAACCAGCATGCGAGCACCCCAGAACCTTCGCACAATGGCGTCCACAGCTGCCTGCTCTGGTGTAAGCTCAACACCTGAGAGCGGCTTCTGACGGGTCAACACCTGCAGATAAGATGGTTTGAAAGACAGCCAGTAACAGCTCTGGGTCCGTGCAGGATCAAGGCAGAGGAGCACTATGCCTGCCTTAAATTGCTTTTCCCGTGGAAATGAGCCAGTAGAGGCACTGTTGGCAGCGAAAGCCGCCGCAGAAGTCAGCTTCAGGCAGGTGGTGCTGCACTTGCCAATGGGCCATAGTAAACATTCTGCAGCAACCTCGCTTGAAAGTATGAATACTGTGCACATGGAGAGCTCATGCCAAATTCTACTGTGTCTTACCCTCTGCACCTGCTGCTTGATGTAATCCAGCGCCTTATCACTGAGCAGGCCAACAAACTGCAGCACCTGCCCTGTGTCAGAGCGCTGATCTCCATCACATACAGCACGTCTGCACATCTCATACAACCTGTCAATAATCACAACAGCAGCAGCACACCCACCGTAGTGTTGTCACAGTCCATGGTGTACCTGTCATGCGATTAACAGCCAACACTGGCATCCATATCCATACACAGCAACAGGGAGCACATGTGGAATACGACTTACAACTTAATGTCAAGCAACTCACTGGTCCTTGTGCATTGGTGTGTTGGGCACATGGCAGGTGACTGAGGAAGACAGTAAAGTTCACGCACTTTCTCCAGCTGGGTGTGATGGCGTCCAGGTTCCAGTTGGGTGTTGCCAGGTACAGGATGTGAGCATCACACACGCACAGATGCCTCAAGGCAGTGTCAATGTCTGTGTGCACACAATGGCGGCAGTCACACATGAGTGAATGTGATGTGTCAGTGCTGGGTGCGCATAATGCAGCCCGTTCGTTACCATCTAAACAACTGTTGCATGACCTGTGGCAGCCAGTTTTGCCATACAATTGATTGATGGCCGTGAGCAAGCTTACAATTCACATACATCAGACAATGCCCTACATGGTTGCCTGCCAAGGACAACACTTTGGAGTCGTGCAAGTGAGAGTAAGCATTGCAGCACCTGATGCAGGCATGTGCAGATCGCATGCACCACTTGGAAGTGGGGCTGCGGAAAAAGTAAGATGCCGAATGCTGCTCCTGTTGCTGTGCACCACTAGCCCCTGGCGCACCTTTTCTGACCATGATTGCCTTGTCGGGGGGCAGGCCGGATGCAGCAATAGCTTGACCCAGGTCAGTGGCAACATGAGTGCCGGCACCAGCATCCCACCTGCACCCATATGGCAGTCAACGCAGAAGGCGGTGCAGGCAGCAGCTTGTGGTAGGTGCCCTGAGCAACCACCACTGGTGCCCAAAATGCCACGGACACAGCAACAACAGCATGTCAGTGGCCACCTGGCACAGCAGCACTAGTGTCTGCCCTTTGAGCTGGTCACTGGTTACCTGATCATGTGCTGCTCATGAAGCCACTTCAACCCAGCTTGCGTGTCAGCAGCAGCATTGCTGGCAGTGAAGCGCAACAAGCTGCAGACAGTGAGTGAGCAGCGCAAGAAGTTTTGGCATCAGGCAAGGGCATTGTTAAGTAGCGCTCGTTACCCAACACACCTCAAGCCATGCTGGGCAACAACTAGCAAGAGATAGCAAGTCAAGCATCAAAGGCAGCAGGGGTGCACATGTGTCAGGCATCAACAGCAGTGTTTACCTGCAACCCAGGAAGCGTTCTACATCGTCACTGCTGGCCACCACTCCTGTGGCAATCACCTCCAGCAGAGCTCGTGACATGCCCCGGCCTGACTCACTCAGGCAGGAACTGACTGGTACAGAGGAGCCCTGAACATCACCAACATGTCAACATGACTCAGCGGTACATGGTGGCCGGCTCTTGTAGGGCTGACTCGGAGACATCACTGTGCATATAGTGTCCACCTCAGACTGTCATGCCAGTATTGCAATGCATCACTCTCCAGGCTGTATACAGCAGCAAGCAGTCTACTCCATTTTGAGCTCTGAATGCATGCAAAGCAGTGGCAGGCAGAGTGGTTGTAGAACCCTACCTGCAGTAAACTCATGAGCTGCTGGTGGTTCCTGCCTGCCCGGTCCTCAATGAGTATGGCTTCTCCCACATCATCAATGCCCGCCCGGCCAGCTCTGCCGCTCATCTGCATGTACTCGGTGTGGCTGAGCCTGTTCTCAGGTGCGTCGTATGCCTTGTAAGCATGCTTGAATATCACACGTCGGGCGGGAAGGTTGACACCATATGCCAGGGATGTTGTGGCACACAACACTGATATGCAGCCTGCAGGACAGATGAGGTCAGCAAAACTCTTGTCTGTTGTGGATGTTACTGCAGCCCCAGGCAAAGGCAATATGAAGGTGCCAACAGGAGATCCAGCAAGATTCTGATACTGAACTTCTGTCCTCAGCCCTTTCCCTTGCAGCCGCCTTGAGCAGTATCAATCACAACACAAGTCATATCAAACATGTATGAGCACTGAGCATATAAAGACGGATCAGACAGAATGCATCCTCTGTTCTCAGGAAGTCCCGCACCTGTTGAAAATGCTCTGCTCATGAGTTCCTTGACCTCTTTCGGTAGTCCTGCATGATGACAGCCTGCTCCAGCACCCACCAGCCGCACAAGCTCACACAGATCACGGTCAGCAGTCAGCTTCAGGCCTGTACTCAGCTCACGTAGCTGCTGCTGAACCTCCAAACGGCTGCCTTTTGCACACAAGCCCCTGGCTCCTGCCGCTGCTGTTGAGGCTGCTGAGTCATCTGCACCCCTCAGCCCTTGTTCTACTGCACTGCTGGCGCCCCCTGGGGCCTGAGGGGTGGCAGGGCGCTCAGGAATGTTTATGCAACTTGTAACCTGTGCTGCCACCTTGGCACAGTCCTCCCGCTTGGCCACAAAGATCAGCACAGAGTGGCCAGCCTGCACACAGGCAACATGTATTTCCCTGTTGGTATGATACGGCCACTTGTTTGACTGCCAGGCTGGGTGTATGGTTGTTGGCTGCACTGGTAGCACGTGAACACACCTCCATGCCCGGCACACAACTTGTTGTGGGCATCTACATCTTGCACTAGACATGAATAAAACAACCTGGTGGTCCTGGGATGAATTGTCCTGCAAGCTCCAACTCACATGCACCGTTTCCTGTGTGAGCAGTGCTACATGATCAGGGTCTCTGGCCTCCATCTGTTGGTCACGGCTGGGCAGGTCACGGACATGCTGAAGGCAGATGCCAACAGCGACAGGCAGGGAACACTTGGCAACTGGCAAGGTGTGAGATAAAGCCAGACAACAGATGGCAGCGGCACAAATTCGAGCTGCAATGTTGATACTGTGCTGCAGATCCTGTGAGCAACAATTGACACTGCAGTGCATTGTGCACTAACATCACCGTGACATGGGCTGAAGCCATCGCTGTAGAGGACTCACCTGATAGTTGCTGTCCCTGATTGAACATCCCACTTTCACCCATTGGTGCAGAGATACAGGCCTGAAGTTGGTTACAAACAGCTGAGCGTCAAGCCAGAGGGCAATCTGGTCAACATTTGGCAGTGTAGCCGACATGCCGACGATCTGAATGGGCTCAGGGTCATCCTGACTGCCAGTCTGGCTTCTTCCTGTGTGGCTGCTGCTGTTTTTGCTGCTGAGCTGCCTGCTGCTGCGTGACTTGTTGGCAGGTGTAGAGGTGGTGCCGTCCTGCTGCTCAAGTCGCTCTTGGGTGTCCAGACTGAGTGTGACATCAGCAATGCCAGCCTGTTGCTGCTGCCGCTGCTGCTCAGCTTGTGCGAGCTTGGCTGCCTGGGATGTGTACCTACAGCACATGGCACATGGCACCACAGGAAACGATTACAACTGCACCAAATATGCCGGCTGTCACTGTTGCATCCCATGTGCTGGACGGCTTCAGCACCTTGAATTGTGATAATCAGATGCATGTGGCACCATCAGACTGTACGCATCAGAGCACTGACAACACAACAACAGATCCACTGCTATCATACTCTGCTCCCAGTTTTGCTGGGGTGGGACTGTATGACAAATTTGATTGTCGCAGTTGCTACTTGTTGGCAAATAAACTCTGTGAAAGGTCGCCAGGACCTGTGCTGCTGCAGCAGCCTCTCCACGCTGCAATGGCTTTGAAAGCACCTGATCTTTGTGAGCAGTACTTCAAGCAGGTACCCCCTATCCGCATCTCCCACCAGGTGCAACTCATCAATGATCACCAGGCCCAGACTGGACAACAAGGGGTCCTCAGCCATCAGCTGTGTCACAAGCACGTTGGCGCGCTCAATGGTGCACACAACAGCACCTGCACCAGCAGCAACACAAACAGCACATCTAGGTTGTCCACAAGAGCTTGCAGGGGTCCCTTACTGCATGCCTTTTGTGTCAGCAACTGAGTATGGATTGTGCTGTGTCTGTCACCGGGGGAGATGTAGTGATTGGCGACTGGTTTCTTTTGACAGTTCATTGTGCTGCGCCCAGTGCTTGACCGCACCCCGGCAAACACACCTGTGTTGTCCCTGATTGGGCCTGAATGCAGTCCGCCATAACTCCTCAGCACCTCCTTGTTGAGCTGCTGCAGCAGTGGTTCCAGAGTGTCACTCATCTCACTGCACAGCTCAACAAGAGGCATCACAACCAGCACAACCTGCTGAGGCTGCTGCTGCAACTGCTGCAACAGAAGAATCAGGGCCACAAGCGATTTGCCAGCAGATGTTGGAGCGCTGAACACCAGGTTGCGCCCGGCAGCAACACCAGGCTGCAGCAAACACTCGGCCTGCAGAATACACAAATGTCAAACAGCAGCACACCCCCAATGGTTATGTGGCATTCCCCTCGGTATAAGGAGTTTGCTTGCAGCACAATCACAGCACACCAAGTGCCATCCGCAACACCTAAGAAAGTAGTCCAGGAGGCTACTAACCTCACAAGTTCACACTGCTCCTGTCAACACCTGCCTTGAGGGGAGGCTGCTGGTTGCTTACCTGCCATCTGTACAGGTCATGCTTCAAACATCCAATGCTGCGGTACCTATCAACCACTTCAGCTCCCAAGTAGCTGGACAGCAGCAGGTCATCAGGGGAAAGATGCACTGGCTGCTGAGAGCGCAGAACAGGTTGCTGCCGCTGCTGCTCAGATGCTCCGCTGGGCGTGACAGCGGGCGCCTGCTTGGGTCCTGCATCAAGTGGGTAACTGGTGTTTGGCACTGGGGCTGATGGTGGTGCAGCTGACACATCAGCTGTCCCAGCCTGTGCAGCAGCACCTTCTGCTCCTGCCACAGTCAATGTGGTATGAGCCACAGGCGCAGTCTCTTGGGCCCTTTTTGTTGGTGTTGTTGTCGGTGTTGGCTGTTGCTGCTGCTGCTGCTGCCCTCCAGCCCTCTGCTGCTTGTTGGGTGTAACTGCCAGCGGAGATTGCTGCCAGAAACAGGGACCACAGGAGCGGATGTGCTGCTGCTGCTGCTGCTCTGGCAGCTGGGGGACCTTCTGCCTCTTGCTTGCTTGACTATCGCCTGCAGCACCCGGAAGCTGCTGCACTGCTTGCTGTTGAGCGTGGGGCAGCTTCCGCTTCTGCATGGCAGAGGCTTCAACTGCACAGCGACTTGACAGCTGCTGATGATGACACGCAGGATGCAAGGTGACAGGCATCGCCGCTTGGTGTGACTGCATTTGCTGCTGCTTCCTGTGCTGTGCTCGTAATGGCAGGGCTGCTGGCTCATAAGACTGCTGCTGACCAGGAGCAACCCGGTTGCGGGGCTTGGCTACAAGCACCTGAGCATGCTGCTGCTGTGGTGGTGTCGGTGGCACCTGCTGTGGCAGTCGTTGTCTATGGGGTCGTGTTGCACTTGAGCCGCCCCTGCTGGCAGCCATTGCAGCTGTGCCGTGTGCTCCCTGCTGCTGGGCCTCCAGCTTCAGCATCTCTGCAGCACTTACAATAGGCATCACCATGGAGCTGCTGGCGGCTGCACGTACCACACATGACTGCTGATGTTGTAAAGGAGCAATCACCTGGACTGCCTCCTGCCACTCTGGCTGCTGCTGCTGTGCCTGCTGCTGCTGCTGCTCCTTGCTTGATGCTGGCTGCAGTGGCTGGTAGTGCTTCGGCTGCAAGAGCGCTGTGCCAGATGCCCTTAGCTTCAGTTGTTGCTTGGTTGCACAGGCAAACTTCGCGCTGCTTGCATGTTTTGCACCCTTGACCTGAGGCTGCACCGCATGGCACCCTTGTTGCTGCTGTTGGACTGCAGGCATCAGCTGCAGGCCACTGCTGGTGTTTGCTGCATCCATGGCCCTCATTTTTGTTGAGTGAAATGCACGTATACCCACTGCGGCTGGTGCTGCAGGAGCTTGTTGTGCTGCTGCTGGTGCTGATGGGCCTGCTGCCTTGCTGGTTGTAAACTCAATCCGCCTTCGTGCACTCCTGAGCATTTCTATGAGCTCAGCATAGTCATCATCACTGGTGCTGGCCAGCGCACTCGCTGCATTGTCAGTGGCAGTAGCTGTTCGACAACCTGTTGCTGCAGCTGCTGCTGCTTCTGACACCTCTGGAGGTCTCACACGACCTGGATCCACACAACCTAGTGCAATGGTTGTGGACTCAAACGGTGTTGAGTGTGGCCTCTTTCTCGCGCTTCTGATCATTGCTGTAAGTTGCTTATGGTCTCTGTCACCAGAGCATCTGCTGTCACACCCACGGTCACTGGCAGCAAGGGATGTGATATCAGCAGCTGCAGGTTTGCATGATGCCAGCACACGGTCACTGTTGTTGGGAGTGGTGCAAACCGCAGCAGCAGTTGGACTGGCACAAGCAGCAGTGGCATGATGGCTGCCAGTGAAGTGCATCAAGCCGCCGCCTTCCCAGTGCAGCTGGGAGCCTGCCTCCGTCTGGGGCTTTTGCTGCCTTGTTGGGGTACATGCAATCGCTGCTGCTGCGGCTCCCATCGTGCAACTGCTTCCAGCTGCAGCAGCTGCTGCGGGGTTGGTGTTGTGCTGCCAAGGCTGTACGGTGCTATTGTGCAACACATCTCTGCCTGCCTTGGCTAGTGCTGCTGGTTCAGGGTATGAAGCAGTCTGCTGCTTGAACATTTGCTGTTTCTCGGGGTTTTGCAACTGCGTATACACCCTGCCAGGCATGTGATCATGCACCAATGCACCATCTTCATAGCGGCGGCAGGCAGCTGCCTTTGCAACATACGTGCCTGGTTCTGCAGCAGCTAACGAAGTCATACTGGCTGGTGATGCAGCATGAAACTGCACAATGTCAGGCAGGCTGTCGGGGATGACACTCTGGAAGTCATGTCCTGTGCCCTGTTGCCGTTGGTCGGGTATCAAACAGCCCTCTATCTGCTGCTTATAGGAGTCTATTGCTGACGGCTCTTCTGCTGTCTGCACCTCATATGCCGTTGCTGGTAAGCTGTCAGGGACCATAGCAACCTCCTGCTCTTGCTGTTCAGCATCCACCGCTTGCTGTGGGCGACTCTGCTGCTCCAGCTCAGGTAACGCCTGCCTCTTTCCTCTGTTGGGCTGAGCACTGTGCTTCAGTGTGATTTCATGATGTGGTGCCCCTGCTGCTGCTGCCAGCGCAGCTACCCCTTTGGGTACAACTTGAGGCACATAAGGTGGTGGACTGCCTTGGCCCTTGTCCAAGACAAGCTCACGTTGCTGCGATTCATCTGCCAAACCTCCTTTTTCGTCCTCCTGGTCACCTTCATCTTCATCGTCTGTGTGCTGATTGAGTAAGGCCAGTCGAAGGTGAAGGTTGGCCACAAGCAAGGACGTTCGCCTGCTCTTGTGTTTGTGCCATTTGCTCCTGCTGTTGTGCCTCTTCGGCCTGCTGTCATGCATCACTGCTGCTCTGTAGCAGAATTAACACCACATAATAAGTCCTGGGTTAGCTGGTTGCTGAGGCCATAAAGTCAAGCGCACAGAAACTACTTGCAGTGTAGCTTGACTGATGGATCAGCGGGTACAGTAGTGGAATGTGTGTGTAGTGGAATGACTTGAGCACATGCTCTACGCACTGCCTGCCGTGTTGATGGGCGCACTATGCAGATGAGAACTGCATCTGACCTGTGTGCTCTAGACTGCCATGTTGCCAACCTATGCACGGAACTTGCCTGCAAGTAGCGGCATGCCATATCTAACCAGTCTGCTAGTCATGTCACGCAGCGGCAGCTGGGCTTCTAGACTAGAAGACTGCTATAAGTGATTGGCTATGTAAAAAGAACCCTCGCAGCGATTAAAGGGGTGGAGATTAACAGAGAACAAAAACTCAGGATGGGCTGGCACAGATGATTAGGCTGGCAAAGGTGAGACGATCAGGACAGACACAACCAAGCGGTTACCAATTGTGCAGCTCTCTACATTTGAGGGCTGGCGATGTTCGTCAACACATAGCAGTAAGCTGTGGCAAATATGGCCGAACAGCTAGTGCACCCACGGAACCGACTGTTGTTGGGCCACCGCACTACCAATGGCCTCTATAAGCAACGCAGTATTGCTATAATCCACCTCCAAGCTTGAATAGAGGTGCCAATACAGGTAGACGCGACAAACGACGACACAGCATATGACATAGCACGGCATGGTCATGTCAGCTGCAACAGCGTTAGAATTACTGCAAAAATGGACAAAAGATGCCAGGGGATCGTAAGGGTTGAATGCTAGTAGGTGAGGTGTATCCTGTGAATGTATCATTCTTTACAATCGCTGAAGTCACATCTCATTGACGTGCTTTTCCTGAGTTTGCAGGGCGGACTGGCAATCATAAAGTGCGTCAGCCCCTTGGTATCAGCCAATATTCTGAGCAAGCCCATCAAGCAGGTGCAGCCACAACCTACAGCAGAACATCATCCAATGTATGGCAGGCTCCGATACATGACAGGCTGGCCTACTGCATCAATTGCATGGTCCAGTGACAGCTGTAATTTACCAACATGCTGCAGTGACTGTAAACCAGATTAAAAGTTAAGTAAGTTAAAGGCTGGTGTTGGTTTTTTAGACAGTAGCGAAAATACAGTCAGGGTGTGCTGCCATCATTCACACCAATAACATCAACATGATCTTCTTGGTCCTAAAACAAAACACCAACTTCAGTTGTTCGTTACAGCTTTAGGTGCTGCTGCATTGATTGCCAATCAGCCCAGCGAGCATACTATGCCCACGTGGTGCACCACTGGTACTTGGCAGGCTGTGGGTTGAACAACATACACAGCATGAGACAGCCTGGCCGGGCAGTTGACAGTAGATAGGCTATGCAGAATGCCATGATACACACTGTGTGTGCAATACAAGACCACTGGGAAATGACTGCACATACTCTGCTCTGTGTCACCATTCTCAATCAATCCAATGTTGCATGGGGCCAAGGTCTTTTACATTCATCTCCTAATGTACCCAAAATCACTGGTTTACGAGTTCGCAACCTGTGCAAGCAATGCAAGCGTGTAGCATGTGCTACTGTGACCTCCGATGTGCAGTGCTGGTGTGTTACATACAGAGTCATTGCTGGTTAGCATATCGTCCTCATGGGGGCCACCTTGGCTTCAAGCTGTTGTGTACCGCTGCAGCATCCTGCTGCTCATGCACAGGCTATGCAACTTGTTGTCCAACCCCCTCTGCCCCTTTGCTATGCTGGGGTTGCCACAGCATTGCTGCAGCAAGAAGCTATGCTGGACACCGACACACAGGAACTTCCTGTGCGGCTCAGGCTGAGACCCTCAAACTGTATTGAAAGCAGCAGGCCCCTCACAATGCATTCACTGCCAGGCTGCAGCAGCCTGTGGCTTGATCAAGCAGACTCTATAACGGCTATAATCCGGGATGCACCCAGTACTATGGCACAAGGCACAACTAGACAACGGCTCAGTAGGCTACGCTACTAAGGTATCACGGTACTAAATGTGCTACAGTACTACAGTAGTACAGTATCAATTGAGTCGGTACTGCTGGGGTACTACGACGGGTCATCGTTGGCAGCCATGCTTAGCGCTGCTGAATGGGTGTGCACTGTACTTTGAGGTCGCCACTGGCGTTGTAGTCCAGATATCATATAATGGGGTTGTGGGATCGGCCGGCCCAAGGAGTTTTAAAATTTTAAAACTCCTGGCGCGTGCTGGGGCTGCGAGGCCCGGCAGCGAGGCGGTGTGCGTGGAGCTGCTGGTGTGGGGGGTGAGCGGGGCCCGCTGGCCCGCCTGCAACACAGTGGGTGTGTATTATTATTCCTTTTTGCCGCCCGCTGAATCCTAAATGTTTTATGTACCAATACCTTTTTCATCTACATGCTCAAGCAGCACATACTGATATACGTGACAGTGTATATGATAAGTCAGCTACCAGGTTGACAAGTAGTGTACATTGATCTGCCAGATCCCATTCAGCGTGCTGATGACTCATGCCATGCTTTGGTCAGTGACTCGGCGTCCGACCGCTCAGGAGCTCCAGCAGGCTGGATAGAGTTCTCTCAGAGTCGTAGAGGATCCAATTAATCACTAGCGGGATCATGTTCATGCAATATTGACAGAGCTTAATGTAGTCAGTCAGATAAGATCTTGGCCTGCCAGTCTGCTGCCTTGAGCAGTGATCACAGCGTGGAATGTGTGGAATGGGCAGGAAATCCTGTCGTTTGGAAGATTGAGCGCAGTTTGTTGTGAGTAGGAACAGTTCGGTGTCACCGAGTCACCGAAGTCAAGTTTCTGTCTGTGGCGGGACCCTCGGTGAGCTCATCAAAATCTTTCTTGCTGGCAACAAGATTCATTTCGTTTCTAATTTGTTGTGTCTGAGTGCTGAATATGGGACGTTGGATGGTTCCGGCTGCACCGGAGTTGTAACATAACACTAGTCCAGCAAACTCTTTCCTCGCCTGCAAACAGAACGTTTCCTCAAGAACGTGAACGCCTTCACTGTCCATAACAATCTTACAGCAGTCGTAATAGCCCTTTGGCACGTCTGATCAAGACAATCGTTCATCAGCTCCTGTGCTCTAGACACAAAGAGCGTCTTGAAGAGAGCTGTATAGCAGTAGCATGGCGGCCTTACCTATCTACCTGGCTGATTACAGCTGCTTCCATGCTCCCGACGAGCTGAGAGTAGAATTCCCCGCTTCTCAAGAAGCAGCTTGGAAATGGAAGGTTGGTTTCGCAGCTGCGTGCTCATGATGTGTTCTCTACAAGCATATGTACATATTTGATGCGCGCAACAACCATACGGCAGCCAGGACAGCCTCATCGGTGGGCAACTCCGTCGGGGTGACAGATGTGGTCAGCCGGCTGGAAAGATGGAGTTTGCTGAGTCGTGTGCTTTCGTTTGCGTGGCAACGTTCCGGTAGTGCATGCTGCCTTTAGTTGGGTTGTCACTCCACTTCGCCCGCAGACACCATGCGCTGAATTTTCAGGTTGTTAACTTCCCTGACGTGCAGTGCGTAACCAAGGAGAAACATGACTTTGTGTCCAAAATCTTCATCAAATCGGGGATAAGCTTAACACGTACAGCTGTGCCCGCATCACTCCAGCCCACTCTGGTGGACGAGCCAAAGCAAGACCTGAATGAAGCACAAGCTGAGTGCAAGCTTGTGTATGGCCAGGTTATAAGCAACGTACTGCGAAAAACAGGTATGCAGCTGCTTGAGCTGGTGATGGCAGCAACAGCACGGCCAACAGCAGCAATCCAGTACTGCAGTAATCCATTGCTGCAGACAGGCCTCTGCGTGAGACGTGTGAGGGGAAGTAGCTCATCACACAGTGGTTGTTGCGGCCATGACATAATGACTTGTGCACGACTCAAATGACCCTTGCCTGTTACGTGCTGTTCTGCTTACAGGCCTGAAGCCAACAGACATTGACATCCTCATCACCAACACCTCCATCTACTGCCCAACTCCCTCCATCGCATCTCTGATGGTCAACATGTTCAAGATGCGGGAGGACATCCAGTGCTACCACCTTGGTGGCATGGGCTGTGCCATGGGTGTTGTGGCCCTCAACCTTGTCAGGGACATGCTTGTTGCACACCCTGGCAAGATCTGCCTGTTTGTTGGCTCAGAGATCATCACATCTGCCTTCTACCCCGGGTTGAGGCAGGAGGCCCTGGTCACCAATGCACTGTTCAGGATGGGGGGCTATGCTAGCATCCTGACAAACAACCCTGCATGGAGGCGCAAGAGCAAATACCAGCTCAACCATGTGCTGCGCGTGCACACCGGACAGAGTGACAGGGCCTTCAAGTGAGTATGCAGGGGGATGCAGAGTTGCCTATTTGCGTCTGGTGCTGGTGGCAGCATTGCTCAGCTTGTCAGCTGTGTGCATGATGCCTGTTGGGTGTTTGCCAGATCAGCATGTGAGATATTGCCAGATAGCCCACCAACTACCACTACTGTATGCCTGGCTGCCTGTAGTGCCCTGAACTGGGAGCCTGATGAGCAGGGCATCAACGGCATGGTCATCACCAAGACCCTGCCCAGTGAGGCCGCCAACGCGTTGGAGAAGGGTGTGCGCAAGATGACCC